>SJYA01003345.1:1100600-1131876 GCA_006410615.1 Neotragus moschatus | reverse complement strand
TAATGTAATTAAGCTATTTTTAAATAAAAAAATAGTATGGACTTAGCCCTGGGTGTTCTTTGGAAGGAATGATGCTAAAGTTGAAACTCCAGTACTTTGGCCACCTCATGTGAAGAGTTGACTGATTGTATTAGTCTAGGGTATACAGTATAGTACTTCAGTTATTTTTTTCTGATAATACTCCATTATAGGTTATAATAAGACAATAAATATAATCCCCTGTTGTTGTTTAGACGCTAAGTTGCGTCTGACTCTTTTGCAACCCTATAGACTATAGCCTTCCAGGCTCCTCTGTCCATGGGATTTTCCAGGCAAGAATACTGGAGTCGGTTGCCATTTCCTTCTCTAGGGGATCTTAGCAACCTGGGGATCGAACCTGCCTCTCTTGTGTCTCTTGCATCAGCAAGTGGATTCTTTTCCCACTGAGCCACCAGGGAAGCCATAATTCCCTGTACTATACAGACTCTTTGGACTTCCCTGGTGGCTCAGCCGGTAAAAGCGTCTGCCTACAATGGGGGAGGACCCAGGTTCGATCCCTGGGTCAGGAAGATCCCCTGGCGAAGGAAATGGCAACCCACTCCAGTATTCTTGCCTGGAAAATCCCATGGATGGAAGAGCCTGGTAGGCTACAGTCCATGGGATCGCAGAGTTGGACACGACTGAGCGACTTTGCCTATACAGACTCTTTGGAAAAGACTCTGATGCTGGGAGGGATTAGGGGCAGGAGGAGAAGGGGACGACAGAGGATGAGATGGCTTGATGGCATCACCGACTCGATGGACGTGAGTTTGAGTGAACTCTGGGAGTTGGTGATGGACAGGGAAGCCTGGAGTGCTGCGACTCATGGGTCACAAAGAGTTGGACATGACTGAGCGACTGAACTGAACTGAATTTTTAAATCTGAAACAAAGATATACTACCGAGGCAGAATTTAATGGGGACGTGGATACTAGCATTAATACCAGAAGGCGAAAGAAAAACAAATTAGAAGAGGGTATTTCATGTAAATTTCATGTAATTTGCTGCAGCAGACCAAGATTTAAAAGCTATTATGTAAAAATTGTTTAAAGATAGTAAAGTGGATAGTTTAAGAAACATTTTCAGTAAGTACAGAGTGAGCTTGATGAGAGCAGTCCATAGTCCAAAAAGAGTCAATAAAATTAGTTGCATTCAAAATGAGTGTCCAATAAAAACTTTAGAAAAATGATCACAGGCTCTGAACTTGTAACTTTGGCCAGCTATTATTTTTCATGTTGGTTAGCTTTGTAAAGGGTTGGATTCTTACACGTGAAAGAAAACAGTTTTAGATAGTGATAGTAAAATAAATTTTTCTGTTATGGAAATTCTGTTTAAAAAATATAAAAGGAAGACTGAAAAAGATTCTGAAAAAAAAGAGAATGATCTTCAATGAAACTGTAAAATAATTGTCTGTAGACTACAAGAGCTTTCTAACAGTACCCAAGATTAATTGATTCAAAAATAGGAAATAAGGAAATATTGCAAGTACTTTTCTTTAGTTTTCAATGATTCATGTGATACAGGACATGTCTTATTAATACTTTGGGTGTGTTTCGTCTCACAGTTCTGTTGTATTTGCAAAAAAAAAAAATACCAGTTTGTCGCCTAAAACGTTGTGGCATAGATATTTTTGAATCTTTTACATCTGTCAAAGAAGAAATTCAGTTAAATATGAAAAAAATATATCAGTACTCCCGCTGTTAGGTCAAAATTTTGGATCTCTTGGAATTTTAGAAATGAGACTGATGTTTTTCTGGTGACTTCATATCAGTGTATGATACATACTGAAAATATTTGTGCTCCATTCTCTGAAACAGACTCTATGAAAAGCATCATGGATACAGTTGTTACAATTGTTCAGCATGTACATGCAAATGCTATGACTCATCACCAGTTCATGGAAGTGTTGAAAGAAATAGACAGTAAATGTAATGAACTTGTATTTATTACCAACGCTTCTTGCTTGAGCCACAAAGAGTTTTATAAGGTTTTACTGTGCTGTTAACTCCAATTCAAGAGTTTCTTGAAACAAAAGTAGTTCTTGCCAAATATTCATAACAATAATTAAAAGGCAATGTGTCTTACATGTTTTCTCATGGATTTCACACTGCATACGAACAAGATGAATTTGAAAGTCCAAGGGAAAGCTTATGATTTAGCTAGGCAGGTATAAGAATTTATGTTAAAGTGGAAGATTTTTCATGGTTCAAAGCATTAACAGTAATTTTATACACTTTTCCAACATGAATCAATGTAGAGAAGATTTTAATTGTAATAGCATTTTGTAAATAGACTGTAAACACTGGAAGACAATTTGAAGAATGCCTCATTTATGTTGACAAATGTAGAATTGCTTCTCAAAAAGCACAGTACCCCTTGGGTTTAACGTTAAGAATACTAAGTTAAAAAAAAGAAAAGAATACCAAGTTGACACAAATTAGTGCATTTGCTTAACTTGGACAGATGTGGTTTTGAAATTGACATGCTTTAACTTTAAAGTCAAATCAATTCTGAAAAAAAAAACCTAGTTTTATCAGGCAGATGCAAATGTTGAAGGAAAATGATTTTTGGTACTCTAATATATTGAAAGGATAATATTTTGGATATATTGGGTAAAGTGATATGCATTACTAACATCTATTTTTCTAGTTTCCTTTTATTTATTTTTTATTATGGCTACTAGCAAATTTTAAATTGCATATGCGGCTCCCCTGGACAGCACTGCTTGGAATCAGGTAACACAATCTTTCTTATCTGACATCCTCCAGCATGACATTGAAAGAGCACAGGATGGTTATTTTATTACTTGATAAGTAATCTTATTCCCAATTTTTGGATAATTTTTCTTAACATTATTGGGTCATGAGAGACCTTGACATGTCTGAGACTTGCAGTAACTCACCAGGTTTTGAGCCTGTGTCTTTGGAAGAATGATAGCAGTTGAGTCAAAAAAGGAAGTCTACGGCCAGACTGTAAGAAGTCCTTATCTTTTTTTCTTTAAATTTATTGGGCTGTGCCAGTTGTGGCATGTGGGATCTAGTTCCACCAACCAGGAAGTGAACCCGAGCTTCCCGCATTCAGAGCAGAGTCTTAGCCACTGGACCACCAAGGAAGTCCCTGTGAGAAATCTTTAAGCATTTGATCTTTAGTCTGTAGGCAATTGGCAGCCACTGAAGAGTTTTAGCAAAGGGTTTTTTTTTTCATCATTAGATTTGTATTCCAGAAAGGTAACTATTGAAGCCTGTGGGGCACGATTTGCAGGAAGCCAGTTATTACTATGCCAAATAGAAAGAATAAAGACTCAAATGTAGGCAACTGGGAATAAGGGGTAGGGGAAACGATGAGACTGATTTAAGAAAAATTTGGAGGTTTTTAGAGTGTGGGAAGTGAAGGTAAAGAGTCAAGAATGAGTCTGAGTTTTTGATGTGCTCTGCTCAGTGAATGGTGATGGTACAGACCATCACTATTTTCTGACATGTAAATACCTCAAGACTGTGGTTACTTAAGAAAGATCAAGTTGGAGAGGAAGGTCAAGAGTTCAGTTTGGTCATTTGACTTTGACTCTGTAAGGTGCCGGGGAAGGCAATGGCACCCCACTCCAGTACTCTTGCCTGGAAAATCTCATGGATAGAGGAGCCTGGTAGGCTGCAGTCCATGGGGTCGCTAAGACTCGGACATGACTGAGCGACTTCACTTTCACTTTTCACTTTCATGCATTGGAGAAGGACATGGCAACCCACTCCAGTGTTCTCGCCTGGAGAATCCCAGGGACAGGGGAGCCTGGTGAGCTGCTGTCTATGGGGTCACACAGAGTCGGACACGACTGAAGCGACTTAGCAGCAGCAGCTGTAAGGTGTGAACATAACCAGTAGACATGTCCAAAGCTCGAGGGAAAAGGTGGGAGCTAGGAACGGAGATTTAGCAATTTTCTGCATCTAGGTGGCTAGAATTGTAGGAGTAGATGAGATAACCTTGATAAAGAAGTTCTCCACCTTGGCTGCACCTTACAATCACTCAGAGGGACTGAAAAATCCCAATGCCCAGGCCATATCACTAACCAATCAAATCAGGGATGAGCCCCAGGCATGATAACTTTTTTAAATTTCCCAGGTGATTCTGTTCCCAGTGAAAGGCTCTTGTCTCAGAAAAAATTCAGAAATGAGACAGGGAGGTCAGGTAAGTTAGTAAAGTTGGATTTAAGTGATAGTACGCTCTGGAGATGAGAGTGGGCAGTTTCAGGAGAATAGCTGCCCTGAGTTTCTTTGGCAAGCTGGTTATGTGGGGTGTACAAATGAAGGGGTGGAATATTCATTGGGGAGGGTGAGTTTGGGGGAGTCATAGTCCCTGATTTTCATCCTGTCGCCACCTTCCCAAGGGGAGGAGGGATTTTTGTCCTTATTTTGCTTTGATTGGAAGTGTCATGGCCTCGGTGCAGGATGGGTACTTCTCATCTGCAAGGCTAAGTATATTGTGATGACATCATAAGAGCAAAAGTCAACATGCAGATGCTGGAGATTCTCACCTTTGCCCACCTTTCTTTGTCTGCCTCCAGGGCACTTTTCACGCCCTAAATGAGTGCTTTCCTGTAGTCTGGAGGTCTTGCTTTTCCNAAAAATATATCAGTACTCCCGCTGTTAGGTCAAAATTTTGGATCTCTTGGAATTTTAGAAATGAGACTGATGTTTTTCTGGTGACTTCATATCAGTGTATGATACATACTGAAAATATTTGTGCTCCATTCTCTGAAACAGACTCTATGAAAAGCATCATGGATACAGTTGTTACAATTGTTCAGCATGTACATGCAAATGCTATGACTCATCACCAGTTCATGGAAGTGTTGAAAGAAATAGACAGTAAATGTAATGAACTTGTATTTATTACCAACGCTTCTTGCTTGAGCCACAAAGAGTTTTATAAGGTTTTACTGTGCTGTTAACTCCAATTCAAGAGTTTCTTGAAACAAAAGTAGTTCTTGCCAAATATTCATAACAATAATTAAAAGGCAATGTGTCTTACATGTTTTCTCATGGATTTCACACTGCATACGAACAAGATGAATTTGAAAGTCCAAGGGAAAGCTTATGATTTAGCTAGGCAGGTATAAGAATTTATGTTAAAGTGGAAGATTTTTCATGGTTCAAAGCATTAACAGTAATTTTATACACTTTTCCAACATGAATCAATGTAGAGAAGATTTTAATTGTAATAGCATTTTGTAAATAGACTGTAAACACTGGAAGACAATTTGAAGAATGCCTCATTTATGTTGACAAATGTAGAATTGCTTCTCAAAAAGCACAGTACCCCTTGGGTTTAACGTTAAGAATACTAAGTTAAAAAAAAGAAAAGAATACCAAGTTGACACAAATTAGTGCATTTGCTTAACTTGGACAGATGTGGTTTTGAAATTGACATGCTTTAACTTTAAAGTCAAATCAATTCTGAAAAAAAAAACCTAGTTTTATCAGGCAGATGCAAATGTTGAAGGAAAATGATTTTTGGTACTCTAATATATTGAAAGGATAATATTTTGGATATATTGGGTAAAGTGATATGCATTACTAACATCTATTTTTCTAGTTTCCTTTTATTTATTTTTTATTATGGCTACTAGCAAATTTTAAATTGCATATGCGGCTCCCCTGGACAGCACTGCTTGGAATCAGGTAACACAATCTTTCTTATCTGACATCCTCCAGCATGACATTGAAAGAGCACAGGATGGTTATTTTATTACTTGATAAGTAATCTTATTCCCAATTTTTGGATAATTTTTCTTAACATTATTGGGTCATGAGAGACCTTGACATGTCTGAGACTTGCAGTAACTCACCAGGTTTTGAGCCTGTGTCTTTGGAAGAATGATAGCAGTTGAGTCAAAAAAGGAAGTCTACGGCCAGACTGTAAGAAGTCCTTATCTTTTTTTCTTTAAATTTATTGGGCTGTGCCAGTTGTGGCATGTGGGATCTAGTTCCACCAACCAGGAAGTGAACCCGAGCTTCCCGCATTCAGAGCAGAGTCTTAGCCACTGGACCACCAAGGAAGTCCCTGTGAGAAATCTTTAAGCATTTGATCTTTAGTCTGTAGGCAATTGGCAGCCACTGAAGAGTTTTAGCAAAGGGTTTTTTTTTTCATCATTAGATTTGTATTCCAGAAAGGTAACTATTGAAGCCTGTGGGGCACGATTTGCAGGAAGCCAGTTATTACTATGCCAAATAGAAAGAATAAAGACTCAAATGTAGGCAACTGGGAATAAGGGGTAGGGGAAACGATGAGACTGATTTAAGAAAAATTTGGAGGTTTTTAGAGTGTGGGAAGTGAAGGTAAAGAGTCAAGAATGAGTCTGAGTTTTTGATGTGCTCTGCTCAGTGAATGGTGATGGTACAGACCATCACTATTTTCTGACATGTAAATACCTCAAGACTGTGGTTACTTAAGAAAGATCAAGTTGGAGAGGAAGGTCAAGAGTTCAGTTTGGTCATTTGACTTTGACTCTGTAAGGTGCCGGGGAAGGCAATGGCACCCCACTCCAGTACTCTTGCCTGGAAAATCTCATGGATAGAGGAGCCTGGTAGGCTGCAGTCCATGGGGTCGCTAAGACTCGGACATGACTGAGCGACTTCACTTTCACTTTTCACTTTCATGCATTGGAGAAGGACATGGCAACCCACTCCAGTGTTCTCGCCTGGAGAATCCCAGGGACAGGGGAGCCTGGTGAGCTGCTGTCTATGGGGTCACACAGAGTCGGACACGACTGAAGCGACTTAGCAGCAGCAGCTGTAAGGTGTGAACATAACCAGTAGACATGTCCAAAGCTCGAGGGAAAAGGTGGGAGCTAGGAACGGAGATTTAGCAATTTTCTGCATCTAGGTGGCTAGAATTGTAGGAGTAGATGAGATAACCTTGATAAAGAAGTTCTCCACCTTGGCTGCACCTTACAATCACTCAGAGGGACTGAAAAATCCCAATGCCCAGGCCATATCACTAACCAATCAAATCAGGGATGAGCCCCAGGCATGATAACTTTTTTAAATTTCCCAGGTGATTCTGTTCCCAGTGAAAGGCTCTTGTCTCAGAAAAAATTCAGAAATGAGACAGGGAGGTCAGGTAAGTTAGTAAAGTTGGATTTAAGTGATAGTACGCTCTGGAGATGAGAGTGGGCAGTTTCAGGAGAATAGCTGCCCTGAGTTTCTTTGGCAAGCTGGTTATGTGGGGTGTACAAATGAAGGGGTGGAATATTCATTGGGGAGGGTGAGTTTGGGGGAGTCATAGTCCCTGATTTTCATCCTGTCGCCACCTTCCCAAGGGGAGGAGGGATTTTTGTCCTTATTTTGCTTTGATTGGAAGTGTCATGGCCTCGGTGCAGGATGGGTACTTCTCATCTGCAAGGCTAAGTATATTGTGATGACATCATAAGAGCAAAAGTCAACATGCAGATGCTGGAGATTCTCACCTTTGCCCACCTTTCTTTGTCTGCCTCCAGGGCACTTTTCACGCCCTAAATGAGTGCTTTCCTGTAGTCTGGAGGTCTTGCTTTTCCTTTCTGCCCATGGGCCCCTGCTGTTTACAAGCTGTGTAGTTTCCTGCCATCTGCCTCACGCACCCCCTTCTCTGCTCATACCTAGCTACCTGCCTCCTGTAACAATTCTCATATGCAGCCAGGTTTGAGAACCAACTTCAGGGTAAGGAAAGAATATATGCCAAGGTAGAACCCTGAAGAAACTCAACATGTAGAGAGACAACAGAGAGCAGGGCAAAGAAGCAGTGGAAACCCAAAGAGAGTAATGCCATGGAAACGATGAGAAAAGGAGGCTTCAACAATTTGGAATAATTTCAAGGAATAAAAGAATCAAGAGGAACTTCTCTGGTGGTCCAGTGGCTAAGTCTCCACGCTCCCAATGCAGGGGGTCTAGTGTTTGATTCCTGGTCAGAGAACTAGATCCCACAAGCTGCAACTAAGAGCCGATGCAGCCAAACAAATAAATATTGGGAAAAAAAAAAAAACGGAGAAAAATGAGAAAGGATTGTCAAATAAGGTGGAAGCCCAATCATGTTGGCAGAAACAGTACCATAATCATGTATATGTGTGTGCATGGACATACCAGTCAGCACCAACATGAGGTTTTCTCCATTATCCTGAGCAACAAGCGGGAAGGACCAGAAGAGGCAAAAGGCTAGATTGATCCAGGGTTGGGAGTCTGCAGGGACAAAGTATAAGGGCTTAAGAGGTTGAGGATGTGATGACTAACCATAGAGAGAATGAGGAAATAAGGTGAGTGATACGGTGAAGGGAAATTGGGTGGTTTGGGGAATGAAGGTCTTGATGTGATCAAAGAATGGGTACAGCACATATACTGGGAGTAGCCAATGGCCTTTCCATGAAGCTGCTTCCTCCTCCTGCCCTGCCCCAAGTATCCGGACTTACTGGAGTTGAGATTAAGGAACTGAGGCAGGGCGGGGGCTGAATCTTCCCCGGAGAAGCCAAAACTCCACCCAGGATGAGGCAGCAGGGCATTGAGTTCACACAGGTGTCAAAGCTGTCAGTGAAGGTGAGCTGAGGCCTGGAGGCCTGGTAGAGAGTGACTAGGTTAGATAAGGCATGTATCTTCTGGGTTGTTGTTTTTTCGTTAACTCTGGGAACAGTGGGTTGCAAGTATTAAAAAGGTCCCCTTCCTGTTTTTCTCAACCCTGCACTTTTCGAGGCAGACTGTTTGTTTCCCTGAAGTCAAGCTTGTCTATTACTGAGAGATTTAACCATGTCTTAGGCGCTGCTGTGTCATATGTAATTCAAGAACATTGCTTTTCCTTTTTCTTCTTTTTATATTCTTACATTTTTTACACATTCATTGTTTTTGGTAACTTTTCATTTTGATATAATTTTTTTTCATTTTGATATAATTTTAAATGCATGCACTAAAAAGCTGTAAAAAGAGTACAAGAAATTCTTTTATACCCTTTATCCAGATTCAACCATTGTTGATATTTTGCTCCATTTATTTTTCAGTCACTCTCTTTCTCTTTATTTTTACGTTCATGTTTTTGTTTTCCTGCAAACCACTGGTTAGTTGGAGACCTTAGGGCCCTTTACTCAAAATGGTTCAGTCTGTGATTCCTAAGAACAAGGACATTCTCTTATGCAACCACGGTACAATGATCAAAGTCAGGAAATTTACCACTGTGATAAAGCTGTGGTTCAATTCACAGTCCTTGTTTCACTTTTGTTAGTTGTCCCAATAGTGTCCTATTTCTATTTTTCTTTCCTGGTCCAAGATCTAGTCCAGACTAATAAATTGTGATTTAGTGGTCTGGTCTTCTTAGTTTCTTTTCATGTGGAACTGTTCCTCAACTTGACTTTGTATTTCTTGACCTTGACATTTTTTGAAGAATACAAGTCATTCATTTTGTGGAAGGTCCCTTAGTTTTAGTTTATCTGATGTTTCTTCATGAGTAGATTAGATTCATTTTTGGCAAAAAAGACCATAGTAAGGATGTTGGGTTCTTCTCAGTACATCCCAGCGGGAGGCATATGATGTTGGTTTGGCCCGATTGGAGATCTTACCATTGTTTTATAACAGCAATGGAAGGTTTTTTGAGCTTTATTTTTCCCATTTGGCAGGCATCTCGCATTGCAGTATGATTTTCTATTTCGCACAAGCATGATAATGTGAAGTTTCTGAATTAGTTTTGATTAATTGCAAATAACCAAAGCACAATAACCTGTTTTTTTCTTAAAGGAAGCAAGTTTAAAATAATACCCATTCATTTTTACTTGTGAAGTTTTAATGGCAACTGGTATACTTAGATCAAAACAAAATATACTTAGATCCAGCAGGCAGGAGGGGGAGCAATATATATATACTATTTCAGACAATAATGAGGAAACTATATATTTGTAAATCTATTTTTAAAATATTAATTTATCCTTAAAGTCCAAGACCTTTATGATTAACATGGTGCTATACCACGTAATATACTGTAAAACCAGAAGAAACCCCTATGGCATACTGGAGAGAAGTGAATTATTTTTGTAGCATGGATCTTAACAGTAACTGCTGCATAATGATTTTAGGCAGATTCTCAGAGCCTGACAGAGGGGAGTCATGGGACTGGTTGTGCCAAGGGGAAGAAGCTGAAAACTGAGCCAAAGAAGATTTTAAAATAAGAGCTGTGTCAACATGCATAAATTCCCTTGCTTTGAAGAAGCTGTAATGGGATCCAGGAACAGGAAAAAAGAATATTTATTGTTTTGCCTTTGCATGCCAAAATGTAATCTCTCCTTTTCTTCTCTCCTTTCTTTAAAACAACAATTATCTGCATGTAGAATGAGTGAGTTTTAAACGAACCATTCAGTGCTCTTTTCTGCTCTCACTTCCAGTACTGAGAGGCAACACCATAGACTAGAAGTTTCCTGACTTTGGAGTCGGACTGACCCCTGCATGCACTTGGCCTCAACGTCTGTCCTTATTTTTCATTTTTATATTTTAATAACAATCCCTTTTATTTATTTATGTATTGCCATACCACAGGCAATGTGAGACTTTCCTGACCAGGGATCAAATCCATACCCGCTGCAGTGGAAGCAGTCTTAACCGCTGGATCACCAGGGAAGTCTCAGTGTCTCTGTCTTTAAACAGGGGATAAACCTTGTTGGGTTGCAAGGATTAGAAATGGCATATGCTTCCCTGGTAGCTGAGATGATAAAGAATCTGCCTGCAGTACAGGAGACCTGGGTTTGATCCCTGGGTTGGGAAGATCCCCTGGAGAAGGGAATGGCAACCCGCTCCAGTATTCTTGCCTGGAGAATCCTACGGAAAGAGGAGCCTGGCAGGCCCCAGTCCGTGGGGTTGCAAAAATTCGGACACCACTGAGCAATCCAAACTTGAATGAGAAAGAACCTACAGTACTTTACTAATACTATGGTCCATAGTGGACATTCAATAATGGAAGCTGCACACAAGGACAATGGAGTTTAAAGAAAAGAACCCTGGCCTGGGAACTGGGGCACCAGAGTCCTGTTACCCGAAAACTAAGTTCATCTCTTGATGGGTGTGAAGTCAAAAGACACAACCAAGCCAGAGATGGATCAGGAGGAGGAAGGAGTCATTACTTGCAGCAAGTAAGGAGAACACCCACCGGGGATCTTTCCCAAAGCAGGATCTCCCCAAAGACCAAACTGGGGAAGTTTTAAGCTAAGGGTACATGCATATTTGTAAACTGGGCAGAGGAGAATTCAGCGTAGCACTGGGGCAAGGGTTGACAGAGTCCAAGCTTTAGGTGACTGAAGTCTTAAGGATGAGAAAAGGTCAACATCCTCATTCCATCCTCCACCTGGCTGCGGGCCATAGCTCCCACAGAACTCAAAGATAATGTATCAGATTGTTGTGTATATCGCTTAAGGAGGAACTGGGACTCTGTTTTATTGCCGAGCTATTGTTTCTTGACTGATTTTCCTTTGTTCCTGCGTCTCCTTACTTCCCTTGCAATCATGAATTGCGAGGCCTGTGCAAGGGCAAGCTTTGTGGCCAGGCTTAGATCACAAAATGGCTTAGGCCAAAAATGACTTCGCTCCTTTCAAAAAAGCTATGTCTGGTTCTCTTTCTCTGGGGACCCCCTATCCTATCTGCTGACAGTCCTGTCCCTGAGCCTTCATCTCACTAACAAGCATCTAAACTTGGGATGTGCTTTTTCTGGATTGCTGTCTCATCTGAGAAGTGAGGGCTGGAGAGAAACCCAGGTCTAGCTGGAGGAGCACTAGCATGCTGCCTCTAATGCAAGCTGGAAAGTTCTTCACTGGAGAGCTGACCAAGGAGCTGGGGGAACTCAGGTGAGCAAGCAAATGAGCAGTCAGCTCTGCCTGGATCAGGGGTGGCATTTGAGCTGGCCCTTAGAATGCTCCTGTGTGGGCTTTTCCACTGGAGAAAGGAGGTGCTTCAGGTGAGGACAAAGACTCAAACGCCCAGCAGATGAAAGGGCATGGTGCTGCAAAATGATGGCTTATGTCCAATCCCAGTGCAGTCAGCTTCTGGGACTATCTCTGACTGCTGAGCTGTAGCTAATACATTTAAGATAAGTGGACCCTCTGTGAGCTTTGCAAATCTCTTACCTCTCCTCTAGGGAAATGGTAACTGAAATGCGAGTTGCCCTCTAAACTCCCAGGTACTCACCATGTGGACTGGGGCAATTAAACATTAGTCTTAACTCACTAATAACTGATCCTTGCATGGGGTGTTCTATGTGCCAGGCGCTGTTCAAGTGCTATTATACTTCTACTAATTTATTTAATCCTTAGAACAATCATGTGAAAGAGATGCTGTTGCGATACCTCCTTCATAGTTGAAGAAACTTAGAAAGATTAGCTCATTTGCCATAGGTCACCTGCAAGCAAATGGAAGAATCAAAATTAGGATCAGGGTGGTTGACAAAGGCTTTGATCCTAACCATTCTGCAAGCTACCTCCCTAGAGACAGAGGAAGCAAGGAATCAATATGATAGAAAAGTATGTATCTATTATCACTTTTTTTTTTATTGAAGTATAGTTGTTTTACAACAGAAATGTATTATATATACGTAACTAGTGCTAACAGTTGAGAATTTAGTTACATCTTTGAATAGAGCTGTGTGGAGTAGGCAATGGCAACCCCCTCCAGTATTCTTGCCTGGGAAATCCCGTGGAGAGAGGAGCCTGGTGGGCTACAGTCCATGGGGTTGCAAAGAGTCGGACACGACTGAGCGACTAAGCAGGCACTGAGTATGGCTGTAGTGAAAGCTGCATTCAGATGAGAAGCCAGGGCGTTACTTTGGGGACCAAAACATGTTCTATTATTTTCTTGGTAACCATTTTGACTGTGTCATTATTTAAGCATCGGCACTTAGGTTAATGCCTTACAACAGTTTAGTCTCCCCTCCCCATAAGGCGTCATTCTTTGCTGGAAATGAGAGGAAAGGAGGAAATGGGATGGGTTGGACAGCATTTCTTTTCTTTTTTTCCCAGATGGCAATTTAAGTCTTTATTTATTTATGGCTACACCAGCAAGGCATGCAGGATCTTATTTCCCTGACCATGGGTTGAACCTGTGCCTCCTTCAGTGGAAAGGCAGAATCTTAACAGCTGGACCACCAAGGAAGTCCCTGGATAGCATTTCACTTGCAGCAATGAGCACTTTGTAAAGAGTCTCAAGGAGGTTCTCTTTAAAAAGTTTGGCCCTATGTGTCTTCTCCAGGCTGAGCGATGGAGCCTCAGGCTTCCAATTTTCCCTCTAAGTCAGGCTTTCTCAAACTGGAGTAACGCTGTGGGGTGGTGGAGGGGAAGAGGAGGCACAGAGAGGTTGATGAACCTGTCCACTGTCACACAGCTAGTAGGAGGTTTGATAGGAATTCACCCCAGAAACTATTTTGTAGAGATAGGTGATGGCTCCAGAGAGGAGGGAGACAGGACACCTTCTCCAGTCACATAGTCTGTAATGGAGAGGGAGTGTCTGCTGGTGGGAGGTGGCCAGACTTACGTCCCTCAGCTTTGGGGAGTTGTAAGAAAAATGGGGATGCTTTGAGACAACCAGCAGGATGATCAGAGGCAGCACCATGAAAGGGTGAATAGCCAGACTCTGGAGCCACCTGCCCGAACCCTCTGGGTTCGAGTCTTGGGCCCAGCACTTATAGCTACATAACCTCTTTGTGCCTCAGTTAATCCATCAGTAAAATGGGGATAATTGTACCTACCTCTAAAGGCTGTTGTAAAGATTCAATAACTTAGCATTTGAGGCTGAAGGGTGCTCTGGGAAAACCACAACCATGAGGCTGGTTTCACAGCAGCCTTCAATTCTGCTCCATTTTGCAAACATCTCACTTTCTCACTTCAAGTCCACTCCATCAGGCATTTACTTAAAATTTGCTATGGGTGATGTAGTTCACTTAATACAAATTTCTACAGAGCTCTACCTAACAAATTTGGTTTAGTCTTTTTTTTTAAAATTGAAGTAAAATGTACATAACATGAAATTAGCCATTTTACAGTGAAAAACGCACTGGCATTTAGTACATTTACAATTTGGGCACTTGTATGTAATTGCAAGACATTTTCATCCCCTGCCAAAGGAAACCCCGCACCCATTAAACAGGCACTTCCCTTCCCTCCTTCCCCCAGCCCTTGGCAAGTGCTAGCCCTGTTTCTGTCTGAATGGATTTACCTATTCTGGACACCTCAAGTGGAATCATACAGTGTTTGTCCTTTGGTGACTGGCACCTTCCACTTAGCATAATGTTTTCAAGGTTCATTTGTGTCGTGCCATTTATCAGTACTTCATTCCTTTTGTATGGCTGGATAGTATTTTGTTTATCCATTCATCTGTTGATGGAAATTGGGTCGTTTCCACCTTTTGGCTATTGTAAATAGTGCTGCTGTAAACACTCGTGTACAAGTTTCTGTTTGAACACCTGCTTTTCCATTCTCTTGGGTATATATACCAAGAGTGGAATTGCTGGGCTGCATGGTAACTATATGTGTAGCGTTCTGAGAAATTGCCCAACTGTCTTCCACAGTGACTGCCATTTTACACTCCCACCAGCAATTCCTCCACATCCTTGTCAACGCTTGCTATTTTCCGGCTTTTGAATGTCTTTATTTACTTGTATCAGAGCCATCCTTATGGGTTTATCTATTGGGGTTCACAAAGCTTTGGGATCTGGCAGCGTCACACTTCACTTTACATTGGAATCTCCTGGGTTTTTATATATTTAATAACCCAATGCCTGAGCTGCAGGCTCAGGAAGCAGCAAGAGCTTCTAAAGCCCCTAGGTGATTCCAGTGTCCAGCCAAGTTGAGAATCATTGTATCAAAGATTCCAGGCCCCTCTCGGACATATACTCTTTAATCAGAAATTTAAATCATGTTTAACTAGCTAGGCGAGGCCCACATTCATCTGAGAAATGGTGGGGGAGTGATCCAGATTTCTGTCAGCCACTGTAACCCTAACAGCTAAGGCCAGTTCTTTTTTTAAGAAAGGAAGTGATTTCACCACAGCTGTACACAGGAGGGAGGGAGGCAGAATGTCTCCAAGGGTCCCAAGTGAACTGGTGAAAAAGCAAAAAACAAAACAGTAAAACAAAGGGCTACTGGGTAGCGCTCCCTGTCGGTCCCCTACCTCTCTTCACAAGGAAGGTTTGGACTGTAGCCTAATAGGTGGCCTCTGGGTTCTTATAGCCCAAGGAGGTGTCCAGTTAGCGCCCCCACTTCCCTGCCACCACCACTGCCTTCTCCTTTTTAACACAGTTCTTTTCTATTTTCGATTTTCTTCTTCCCAGAAGGTAGTTACTGTTATTAACTGTGCAGGATAGTGTGGTTCTTCTGGGTTTCTAAAAACTGTTGCAGACGTGCAAGTTGGCATGATTGCCAATAAGCAGACGGACCCCTGCAACATGAGTTTTGGATGAGAGAAGTGTCTCACAGTAGGTAGCATTTTGCTAAGAGAGTCACCTGCAGTTTTTCTCCTCTAAGTACTGACTTAATCTTATCGTCACCATCTTCCACCCACCACCACTGTGCCCCCTCCCCACCCCACCCTGTAGCAACACCTGTAGTGGAATAGCCCTGCAGCATGGGGATCCACAGGGCATCACAGAGAGAGCTCAGGAAGGACCACGTGTAGCAGTGGGGTTCTCTGGGGAACGCTGAAGGAAGCTGGGCATTCCTCTGAATTGGGTGCTGTCAGGAAGCAGGGTTGAGTCCTCATGCCGTGTCTTAGTAACTTTACAGAGAAGGGGGAAGACCAGACTGGGCTTGGTTTGGTGAAGAAGCCAAAGTCGCTCCTAAGAGCCAGGACCCAGGGACGTTGGGTGATTTTGGTGGTTTGGACAAATTCCTGCTCTGTGTTCTCACAAGATTCCGGAGTGGTCCTGTTTTGGTTCAGTCCCATCTTGAACTCAGAGTGGCCTTGTCTGATGTTGGAGTTCTGGGGAATTGTTTGTGTTCAACAGGAGACTGCCTGGCCAGCTTTTGTCAGATACCAGGCGTTGCTTTTCTCTCTCTCAGGACTCCTTTGGGCCAAGAATAGATGAGCGCAGTCAAGAGAACATTAATCCATGATGTCTACATTTTTACCATTGCCAAGATTTTGTAGATGATGAGGAAGTTGCTTCGAAAATGCAGGCTGGAGTTGGGTAAGTCTCTTCTGCTTTTTAAAGATTTATTTAAAATGGCTGTACTGGGTCAGATTGTTGCAGTATATGGGCTCTTTAGTCATGGCAGGTCCCCGGCACTGGGGAACTAGATCCCACACCCCAGCCACTGGACCACCATGGAAGTCCCTCTTCTGCTTTTTTGTTGCAGGATAAGTTGCTGAATTCTCAGATGTGACCACAGTTGCACAGAAGACACCAATCAACTCTAACAGAAACAGTTCCTACAAACAAAGTGATTATTTGTCCTCTAACAGGCCTTGAAGCGAGGGGCCCAGATTATAAAACCTAGGCAAGGAGAACACCTTCCAGAATCCAGATGGGTACTCACAGCCCAGTTGGAGTTATTTAAAAAGGCCTCAAGCCTTTGATTCCTGTCCATGTCCTACCTTTAACAATCTTGCCACGATCCTGTCGTTGGTAGGTGATACAGGCATTGTAAACGTGCTTAAAATTACCCCAACAATGCTGGCTCCATTTCAAGGCCCGTTTATCTCTGATGCTGTGCTAACATCATGAAGCATTTCTGTTAAGCTCCGCTTTTGTTGTGGCTGTCTGATGAGTTAATGGCAGAGTGTCTTGACTTTCCTCTCTGTTTTGCACCTGCAGAGTCAAGGCCCGGCACTAGCTCTGGCCACTGTCAGCTGTCCTGCCAAGACACAAGCTGTTAAGCAGGACTGGCTACATAATTTGTAGGCCCAGTGGAAAATGAAAACAAGGGGCCCCTCGTTCAAGATTCATTAACAATTTCAAGACAGTGAGAGCAGAAAGTTAAACCAAGTACAGGACCCGTCTGAGCCTGAGGAGGCCTGTCAGAGCCCTGTTGCCCCTGGCACATGGCAGACAAGGACAACTGGGTTCCCAGGGCCCTAACTCCAGAGGAATGGCCAGAACTGGAGAACATTCCAGGAAGCAAACAGGAGCTGC
Source organism: Neotragus moschatus (assembly GCA_006410615.1). NCBI lineage: Eukaryota > Metazoa > Chordata > Mammalia > Artiodactyla > Bovidae > Neotragus > Neotragus moschatus. The sequence continues at coordinate 1,114,758 of SJYA01003345.1, read as the reverse complement.
AGTCTGAAGATTAGAGACTGAAGGCCAAGATAGCAGAATAGCTACTGAAATTGAGGACCCTGGGATCCACAGAAGAAAGCAAAGCGTTCAGGGCAACAAACAGGTGGCCTGGGTAGGAGAAAATCCATATGTGGGGGCTGAAAGCAGATCAGTTCTTAACAGGATGGTCTATCGAAGGCCACTGATGAAGAAATTGGCCCAGTTCTTGACGAAAGGTGAAGGACTTGGCAAAATAGCCAATAGGGAGTGTTTGCAGAAGAGAAGAGTTTAATATAATATCTCGGTTCGTCCTGGGCTTGTAACCCTTAGGTAGAGTTCACTGAGCTAGGCTTTGTCCGGCCATTTCAGCAATTCCTGAGGAACGTGGGAAGGCAGGGAGAGGCAGAGGACTGATGTGATGATGAAGGCCTTTGCCCAGTGATAGTGTCATCAAGAAGGCTTTAGTGCCCAGACACTGATGTCCTCTCCTTTGCACATCTTGTTTATACCAGCCAGAACCCCGAAGTCATAGAAAAGCCCGCAGCAAAAAGGTTCACTGCCACGAACAGAGCCAGCCATCAGTGATGGACGAGCGACTCCAGAAGCTGTAATTTCTCAAATTAACATTAACCACGTTTGCCTCTCACTTGCTTCTTCCCAGTGCTCATTTTTCACAAAAAACGTAGGTAACTAACACGTAATACCCAAGAGCTTTCTATTCGGTGCTGGAACGCAGAGCCGGCCCGGGCTGATGATAATGGAAATGACAATTCTAATGGATTACATTGTAGCATTTGAAGAGTTAAGAAAAAGGCGGCAGTGCTTTTAGACTCCAGGGTGGATCCAAGCATTTCATTTTCTTGGCTTGGCCAGGAAATCAGAGGGGCCTGGGCTTGGGGGCCGGTCTGGGGGAAGTGCGAGGGGTGGGCCCCCCGGAAGTCGTGCTGCGCGGTTTAAACCTAAGGTGACCTAACGGACGGCGGGAGCGCCCGCCCGATCCCCCGCGCGGGGCGCGGCCATTGGTGACGCACGCCGGGGAGCACGGCGCCCACGTTTCCACCATCGCCTTCGCGCGGCCTCACACCCGGCGCTCCGAGTCCCGGGCTGCGGTCGTCCTCTCTTCTTCCCTCCCAGAGGCGGGCCCGACCCCGCCCCCGGCGCCCCGGGTGGCTCCGGCGGCCCCTCCCACCTCCTACCCTCGGCCTCCCCGGCGCGGCGCACTCCCCGCCGGCCGCAGCCTGACACGCCGCGCGGCCCCCCCAGTCTCCCCGGCCGTCTCCCCCAGGCATGGCCCAGGGCCTCGCCTCACTATGGCAGCAGCACGGCACAGCACCCTCGACTTCATGCTCGGCGCCAAAGGTGAGGGCGCGCGCCCGCCACCTGCCCTGTCGCTCCCGCCGCCGAGCGAGCTGGGGCCGGCGGGGCCGGGCGGGGCGCGCGCCGCGGGCCGAACAATGCGGACGGCCGCGCGGCCCCGGCTCCGGCGCGGGCGTCTCCCCGGTTGCCGCGTGCACCGGCGCCCGCGCGGAGGCCGCGCTCCTCCTCCCGCCGCGCTCGGTCCCAGCGGGAGCGCGGGGCCCGGAGGGGCCGCGCCGTCCCTCTCTTCGACCCGAACCGAGCAGCCCTCCGGGGCCCGGGTTGTCCACCCGCGTCCCACGAGGGATCGGCCTTCCTCGTGGGGGTCCCCTCGTGTCCCCCGCGCGGGAGGAAGACTCCGGTGGGAGGGGAACGGACCCGCAGGACCGTTCCCCGTTCCCAGTTCCCTGAGGCGGGTAAATTCCCCGGGGGCGGGGGCTCCCCTCGTGGGAGCCGGCCTGGGGCAGGACCGCGCCGCGCTCGCAGAATTCTCAGACGACTGCGTAGGAGACAGATTCCCCCGGAAAGGAACGGGGCAGGAGAAAAGGAAACGATGATTATATTATTATTGGGCGGGGAGGTGGGGGTTGAGGTCCGAGCGCGGGAATTATTAAGTCTCGGGATCAGGGAGGCTTCGAAGACCGCGAACCGGTCAGAACAGAGGGCTGGGGAAGTCCGGACCGACTGCAGGAATCGTGGAGACGAAGGGTATTCTGCACGCCTTTTCCTGGTGCTTCTAACACGGGGTTGGGGGGAGGGGTAGGACTGCTGGTCTTTCTTCTGGTGGCTTTTAAACCTGTGAGTGCCGCAGACTTGAATCTGCGCTTCCCGTCCGCCCCACACTTGGAGGTCTCACCCAGGTCTTGCTTTTTCACCGTCTTCCTCCTTATTGGCTAGAGCCACCTTTTCTGTTACTGTTGAAAACATTACTGTCACACTTTTTCTCCCCCAGCCCGCTTTTTTTTTTTTTTAAACTTCTGAGTACTCACTTAGCATTCTCTCAGTGTAAATGTTTTCCAAAGGCCTAAGATGAGAGGGAAAAAAATAAGACTTTAGGGACAGAAGGAAGACCTACGTTTGCGTCGTGTCTTGACTGGCTCTGGTTGTGACTTTTTCAGCCTTTCTGAGCCTTGTGGTAACAATGGAGGACAGCTCACACTTCGTGGGTCTCCCCTGCCCCGGACTTTTCAATGGAGTTTCNAAGATGAGAGGGAAAAAAATAAGACTTTAGGGACAGAAGGAAGACCTACGTTTGCGTCGTGTCTTGACTGGCTCTGGTTGTGACTTTTTCAGCCTTTCTGAGCCTTGTGGTAACAATGGAGGACAGCTCACACTTCGTGGGTCTCCCCTGCCCCGGACTTTTCAATGGAGTTTCTGTAAAACTGCAAGGTTGTTAAGTTATTTGGGTGGTGGGGAGTTGAGAAGGAGAAAAAAAGCATTTCTTAGTTCGCTCCTTTCTGGTGTGGGGCTGGAGATGGCTGGGGAGAATCAGGAGATGAAATGGTGATTGCAGATAGCTAAAAAGGTTTTGTTGAGTAATTAGCCTGCTAGCTTTAGGGCCTGGTGAAGCTTCTAGCATACACGACTTAGAGGTGAGAAGAGTGAGGCTTGGGGAAGAAATAGTGGTTCAAGGTTACTCAGCTGCTAAGTTGAGTTTTTAGTGACAAGCATGTATGAACATTCACCTGTACTCACTGAACGTGGGTTTTCTAGGCTGTCAGGAGGGTAACGGTGAGGCTGGAAGATTTGGCACTTCCCTCAATCTAAGTGCCCTTGCTTGAAGCCTTAAACAGTTCTCAGCTTAATTCAGGCCGTTCCCAATGGCCTTCTGTGTTCCTTTGTAGAAGTCAGGGGAAAAACTAAAGAACTTGTACATTTGGGGCAGTCACTGGCTAGAGAGGGAGAGAGAACTCTGGATCTGCAGTTTGGAAGGGAGCAGGAGAAAGAAGCTGGCAGGTTCGAAGTTGGTGAGGTGGGGAAGTAGCATCTAAATAATTTAGTTGTGTTCAGAGAAAATAAAAAAAAAAGATTGAGGAGAATTCCCAGCCAGTTACTCTTAATTCCCAGATTGTTAATCTTCAAGATGAAAAAGTTTTGATGGCAAGGTGAAGAAAGATACTAAGGGGACATGTGAGTATGCATCTGTGTTAGATCTTGAGTCTCTGCAGAACTGTTTTGGGAGACGGAAAATCCTGATTCTTATTGTATTCCCCCATCACTTGATTTTGAGGAGAGGCACGTCACTCTTGCTGTCCTTAGGTATCCACCCTTGTAAAATAAAGGGATCTGGCTAAACTAGGATCAAAGTTTTTGGTTCTCAATAAGGGGCACTTGGTGAGAAGTCTACCACCTGTGAGGTCTCCAAAAACATTTATTTTAATTGATAATAGTCAAAAGACATTACTCTTGGCATGTGAGTATTGGATGTGACTCAAGGGTGAGTCAAATGCCTGTGGAGCCTGGAATCATGTTATTTTTCCCATTTGTCAGTAATCCTTCCTAGTGCTCCAGTTCCATGATGTGATTTTAATGGAATTAAACTTGAACCACTTCGTTATTTTACTATGTTGCGATTCTGTATAAGCCAGCTAGTACCCAGCAGCCACTGGGCCATTGCAGCCAATTATAGGTTGGGCCTGGCTGTGCCTGTTTAGTTCTGGTTGATGAGGTAACTCAGGAAATTTTAATTTCTGCTGGGGGAAAAAAAAATCTCATCTTTGATCTTGTAAGTGAAGTATTCAACTGTGAAGACCCTTGAGCCCAGAAAACACTTTGTGATTTCTCAGCCTGAGGCTAACAAGAATAAACATGTCGTATGTTGGTATAGCTTAAGCATCTCTGGGCAGGTGGAGGACATGTGGTTCGTTTACATCAGGCAGCCAGCAAGTGGGCTTTATAGATAGAGGAGAGTGAGGTGCGCGAGACCTCTGCCTGCCGTGGCAAGGTAGCAGTCTTCTTTTTCATGTCCATTTCATCCCTGGGCTGTGGGAGTATCTTTGGAAGCTGACCTTCATGGTCTGGGATGCAGACCTGTTGGTTCTGATAAGGTATAGATGTTTGAGAAGTACTGGTTAAATACAGTACCTGATTGGTGTTATGTTAAAGGTGGAAAGCTAGTTCAAGTCCACTAGAGGAAAACCAAGCACACATTTACCTTTAGAATGTGGAGAATGGGTCCTGAGTGGGGAAATGTGGCCAGTGCTATTGGGTCCGCCTTTTGGACCACTGATGTAGAGTTTAGGTAGGGAAACAAAGTGACTTGTGTCATTCAGATGAACAAATTAGCTTCATAACAAAAATCTTATTTAATATATTAAGAACATGGATGTTCACTGATGGCTTCGTGGTTAGGATTCTGGGCTTGCACTGCCATGGCTTGGGTTCAATCCCTGGTTGGGGCCTGAGATCATCCTGCAAGCGGGTGCCACTGCCAAAAACAAGCACAAAACCAACATAAGTTTCCTTGGGAAGTAAGGGTTTAGCCAAAAAAGGTGTAGGGTAGGGGTTCTTAAATTGTATCACCTTTAACCCTCATTGGGAAAGCCTGTGGAACGCTTCTCAGCATAAGAATTTTAAATGTGTAAAATAACCCATTTTTTTTAAAAGAACATCTTCAAAATAAACCCTCTAATATGTGGCATAGTAAATAGTAATATATGCTTCTTTAGTAGTGCATTAAAACATAGTCTAGCTTCGGGCCTCATAATTTCCATAATTTTGAAGTAGAGCCATGAAAATCGGTATTTCAGCTATTATTTGATAGACAAAAACTGTGCTTCTGTTTTGACAATGGCCAGGTAGTTGGTAATGTGTGGTTTTACAAGCAGCAATGAATAAATTGTTAAGTTTCAGTTAGTGAAAATAAGGATGTATATTTTTCTCATCTGTGTTCACAGAGCCCCTGATTTGTGTCCAGTGGCCCTGTGGGAGTCCGTCAACCCATAGATCCTAGGAGCTAGAGAGAGGACTAGGACTGTCATTTCTCTATATTGTTCCTTTTGGGAGGAGGTTAGGACTTCCCTGGTAGCTCAGACGGTAAAGCGTCTGCCTACAATGCGGAAGACCTGGGTTTGATCCTCTGGAGAAGAAAATGGCACCCCACTCCAGTACTCTTGCCTGGAAAATCCCATGGGCAGAGGAGCATGGTGGGCTACAGTTCATGGGGTCACAAAGAGTCAGACATGACTGAGCCACTTCACTTCCACCGAGGCCAAAGCTGTAAGCAAACATCCCTGCTTCTTCAAAACGTCTTTTTGAAAACATGAAAGCCAATGTTTACTAGTTGTCTCCTGGGCTAGGCACTGCCCAAAGCTCAGAAGACACTATTTTATGTAATCCTCACAACAGCCCTATATGGTGGGTTCTCTTATCCCCATTTTAAAGGTGAACACGTAAGCATATTGAAGTTTTTCTCTTAAGTGGGCTGTGACTCAAAGCCCTGTCTCTCTGATTCCAAGGCCTTTTTGTTCATTCCACGACTGTGAAGCCTTCTCAGTGGCCATGTCCCCTGCTTCACCCTCCACCAATTTATCGCTGTGTTTCCTCCGCTTGGTCAGGTGCTGTCGGCATCCAGGAGGCCAAGGATGCTGCTAACCATACGTTGACACAGCACTGACAAGCCATCATATACCTGTGGTGCTGAGGTAGAGAAATCCCCAGTGTAAGTTCTAACCAAGCTGTGATCTGGGTGGCAAATCATTTGCAAAATGTCCCTGTTCTATTTGGAAGTCTCCGTGGTGCCGGTGGGGTGGAGGATGGGCCTTACCTTCCCCTGAGGTTTGCACTGAGGTCGGTTAGCGCTGCGTACCCAGCAAAGCGTGTGGCTTCAGTTGACCCTCCCTCCCTGAGTTCCTGAACCATCGACCTCTTCACCAAGCTCCTGTTCTTGCATGTGATTACTGAGCTGCTTTCTGGTGGAAACATACCATCTTTGTGTATTTTCAGTAGCTATGACTATAAGCATAAAACTGAAGTCAGCGTTGATTGCATCTAGCTTTTTTGTTCTTTTGTTCAAAAGTAGAAAAAGCTTTTTCCCTTCCCCTTCAGCATTATTATCTGTCCCATTACACTTTATCCACCACCATGACACCACCCACACCCACACACCTGATTTAACAATAAAACTTGGGGCGGCTGCTGAGTGGGGAAAAGGCATTCACAGGCCCCATGCTAGACTGACATGAATCACAGTCTTTGAGGGCTGGGTAGTACCTGGAATTTACATTTTTAACCAGCTTTCCTCTCAGCACTTCTGATGCTGATTAAGTATGAGAACCACCACACAGTAATAGGATCCTCATTAAAAACAAAAACCTCCTTGTACCAGAAACCGTGCCCATCCACGTGTTTTAGTCCTGTGGATTGTACTTGCTACCCTCTCAAATTCCGTGCTCACCTTTTCCCTGGCTACTGTTCGGGGCCAAAATCTCTCAACTTGTCTCCCTTGTTGGGGGAAGGGCTCAGTCGACAGATCCCTGCCCCTTTTCCCCTTTTCAAAGCCTTCCTGTGACTCCTCCTCATGCTACAGAATGACTTGAGACTCCTTATCAGCACTTGCAGGGTCGGTGAAGGTCCATTTCTACCCATTCTGTATCTTCACCCAACACACTGTTGAGTCTCACACTCCTTGTGCTTCCACATAGCACCTGGATTTAGAATTAATTTTCTGACAGCCCCAGGGAAGGTATTTTTTGTGTTACGTAGGTATTCTCTCATACCTTAGTTGTCTTTGAAAATGTTTTCTAGTCTGCCTGGGGAGGTCCCTCCTTGGAGTCAGCCTACATTTGGCATGCTCTTCACTCCCAACTCTGCAAGACTCTTAAGAGCTCTGATCGTGCTCTATTTGACCCCAGGCTGAATAATTGTACATTGCTCGGAATTTATCTTGTGAGCTTGCCATTTAAAAATTGTGTAAACCTTAATGGTTTTTTCAAATACAGTTCTGAAACTATACCCATATCTTTAAGCCTGTAGAGGTAGCATATGGTAAAATTGTTAATACTTCTGCTTTATATCAAAAATCCTTACCTAGTTCTTACTTGGTAGTTCTCTAGTTGTTTTAGATGCTTTGGAAAGGATGATAGCTGTTTAAGAAATTGACTCTATAATCCAGGTATTAGGAATAATCCCCACCCCAGCTAACAAGGGGTATTTTTTTCAAGTAATCTGAAGCTTTGCAGGTGATAGTTTCTTACAAAGTGTTTTCCAGTTTAATAATCAACTGGTAGATGGTTTGTCTTGTGGGTTTTTTGTTTTATTTTTGTGGGGGAAAGCTGGTTTCATTTTGCAGTGGAGGAGTTAGCAGTTTGGAATGTTGTCCCCCCTTTTTTTTGGCTGCCCTATGCAGCATGCGGGGTCTTAGTTTCCTGACCGGGGATCGAACCCCCACCCCCTGCAGTGGAAGTGCAGGGTCTTAAGCATTGGTCTGCCAGGGAAGTCCCTCTTTGTATCCTCTTAATTGTATAATGCAAATGGTTTTATTTGAAGGCCTCCCCTACCTTCTTGGGAGGTAGACTGAAGTGCTGTGGTCTATCAAAACTTTGAAACGTTAGAGCTTTTAGTATTGAACTTGGGACCATGGAAAGATTTGTAATTATGGATTTTGTAATTTGAATTGAGACCACCGTGGTTATGGTAATCCTTGGCAGGTAAGGATTAGTTTGAAAGTTACTGGATTGTGGTTGCGCATCTGTTTAGAAACGTGTTCAAGAAAGCTATTATTGAGTTTAGTTTTTGGAGTCATGCATATTCTGGGCATTTTAATCCACCATTTCACTGCAGTTGTAACCTAAACCTGCTGGTGTGTGCTGTGGCTCCAACCACCATTTCATGGTAGTTTAATTACAGGCTCAGTTCTTTTGAAAAGTCGGGAAACCTCCTCAATTGAATTCTGCAAACCAAGTATGTAAACCATTGCACAAATGCTCTTTAAACCCTTACAGCTAGGCACTTTTCCAGACCCCAGGAAAAGACAACTCTGCAGCCCTAAGTTGTGGTGGGCTTGCATTTCGTTAAACTGACGATGTTGCTTATGTTCTGGAAAGAGCCGCTGAACTAGTGGCTGTACTTGTGATGAAAGATATTTATGCACTAAGTTGCAAAGTCAAAAGGAGCTGGTAAGATCCAATAGCATATTCTGGGATCCTGAGCTGACTTGACCCCCTGGGTAGTTTCCCATGTACCTTAATTTCACCCTTGGCATAAAGGCACCAATGATACCAGAATCCCACACATTGTGTTGTTGGGTGGGATGTCCAATAAAATACTTGGAAGAGTGTCAAGCGATACATCAAATGCTTCACACCAGTTGCAATACTTAGTGCTGAGCACTTTGAAATTCTGCCAGTGGGTAAAGATGATCAGTTATAAAGAGGTGTGAATTTCACTTACTGAAAGATAAGGAAAGTTTTGCTGGCAAAAAAAAGAGGCAGAAAATAAAGGGTTGGCATGTGATTTGAAGATTGATCTGCTTAAAGGACCACTTTAAGTTACTAAAGCAGAAGTTTAAGAAGACATTTTGATTTTTAAGATAACACTTCCATGGGTTTCTGTTGCAGGACTCTCTTTTCCTGTGGAGTGGAAATTTCTCCTGTGAGACTCCTGAGCAGTTTCTAGGCTACTGTTACATTTTAACACCAAATGCAGATCACAGTGGTCAAGCAGTACTGATAAGATAATGGGCATTCTGAATTTCTAGGAAATATTAGAAGAGATCTCAAACTGGGTTCAACATGGGGCCCTTTCTCTTTTTCCATTGAGGTGCATTGTATTTGTTGCAGGTGGACAGCGTCATAATTCAATATGTGTATATATTGCAGAATGATCACCGCAGTAAGTCTGGTTAACATCTGGCACCATACATAATTTGAAAATTATTTTTTCCTCTGGTGAGAACTTCAGCATCTCTTCTTAGTAGCTTGCAAATATGCAGTATGGTGTTAACTATAGTCACCAATGCCGTCACCGTGCTGTGCATTACATCCTGTGACTGACTTATGGGACCCCTTTTCTTAGAACCAGTGCTGTGGATCACACTTGGGAAAACAGTAGGGGTTTAACACTGAATTTTTGAACTGTTTAATGCTGTAGCTAAGTGGCCCAGTTAGTTCTGGGGTTGTAGGAAGTCGTGGGCCTGTCAGTCCAAGTGTTTGATGTTCCTAAATGGGATCTGTCTAGGTTGGAGAGAAAAAGAGCTTAACACCGATTTTTCTGTTCGGAATAGGATAGGTCATTTAAAAAGAAACCATTTTGCAGATGTTAAATTGTTAATAGAGTTGGCATGCATATTTTTTTTCTTTGCATAGAGGGTATGGCTTTCCTTGAAGAAACTGCAGAAGCTGTTCAAGTATTGGTTTATACATTTGTCTTTTTAGGTGTTTTCATTTTAAGTTATGTGCTCATTTTAGACTACCAACAGGGTGTAGGGAAATGGGGAAAAACCCAGATCTCTGATCTTATGACAAGTAGATAACCACTGTTGATGTGTTGGTATGTGAGACAAATGGCTTATGCTTGTCCCATATATAACTAAAGGAGACAAAACTATGCTGAGATTAAAAGCACTGGATCTTTGGAGCCCAGTCGCTTGACTTTGGATCCTAGCTTTACCGCTTAACTTCTTGGCTCTGTCACCGTGAGTGCATCTTGATGCCTTGGCCCGTTGAGCTGGCCGCACTTTCAGCACTTTGCAGACATTCTTGCCTCCTGACTGATAGCATTCTGTCCATTAACATGAAGTACGATGCTGGTTGTAGGGTTTTGGTAGATCACTCCTTATCAAGTTGTGGACATGCCCCTCTGTTCTTCTTTTCTGGGAGCTTTTATTTTGAATGGGTGTTGAAGTATATCAAATACTTTTCCTCATCAATTAATACCATGTGTTTTTATTTTCTTCCCTAATTTATTAATATGGTACGTCAGATTGATTTTTTTTTTAAAGTATTGAACTTGTATACCTGGAGTAAATCACATTTGGTCATGATACATAATGATTTTCCTGTATTGCTAAATTAATTAAGGATTTAAGGAATTTGTTAAAGATTTTTGTGTTTCTATTCACGAAGGGTATTGGTCTGGTCTGTAGGTTTCTCTTTTGGGGCTAACTTTGTCTTGTTTTGCTGTTAGGATAATGGCTTCGTAAAATGAATTTGGAAGTGTTCTCTCCTTTTTTATTCTCTGTAAGAGATTATGTAGAATTGGTGTTTAATTCTTTAAATGTGTGGTTCTTTTATTTGGAATTTTAAAATTTGAAGTTCAGTTTCCTTAAGTTATAGGGCTGTTCAGATTACCTTAGTAATCTTGCCTGTTTCATATTGGCATGTTGTGGTTTGTGTTTTTTGAGGAATTAGTTCATTTCCTTAAATTGTCAAATTTATGCGTTTACAGTTGTTTGTAGGATTCCCTTATTATCCTTCTGGTGTTTGCAGCATTTGGAATGATAGTTCTTTGGTTCCTAATACTGGTAATCTGTATTTTTATCAGTCTTGCTAGAGTTTGTCAATTTTGTTGAGCTTTTCAAAGAAACAGTTTTTTGCTTCACTGATTTCTCTATAGTTTTTTGCTTTCAGTTTCATCGATTTCTGCTGTTATCCTGTTCCCTTCCTCTGCTTGCTTTGGGTTTTTTATTTATTTTTAACTGAAGGATAATCACAATATTATGTTGGTTTCTGCCATACGTCAACATGGTTGCTTTGGGTTTATTTTTTGCTTTTTCTAAGTTCTTGAAGTGGGAGCATAGCTTCGTGAGTTGAGACTTTAAAATGGAGGCTGGTACTTTAAAATACTCTTAACTCTCTAGTGTGAGACTGCTCCTATTAGTTACTAATGTAACTTCTATGCATTCCTTAAAATGCAGGGTTCTTAGTTATGCAGGTTATTAGCTGTTATTTTTTTCCATATTTAGTAAGTTGCTAAATTAAATGTAGAAAATGTTCCTTGGATTATTCCAGTCTCGAATTCTAGAATGTCACTTCTGGAAATTCAGCTTGTTGAATTACAGCTGAGCATCCCTGTGCTTGTTGTTTAAGAATTTATAGTTGGGAAAGATCTCAGACTTGGGGTCAGCAAACTAAGGCCCTTGGACCAAATCCTGCCCTTCTGGCATCTTTTTGTACCGTCCTCCAGCTAAGAATGATTTCTGCCTTTTTACTTTTTTTTTTAATTTCCAGCAATGCTGCAGAGGCTTATGGGATCTGAGTTCCCAAACCAGGGACTGAACCCAGGCCTTTGGTAGTGAAAGTGCCTAGTCCTAACCACTGGACAACCAGGGAGTTCCCTCTGCCTTTTTAAAGGGCAGTAATTCAGTTGCATACAAAGGTTTGTGACAGGACCCAACTCAAGCCTGGGAAGCCTGTCGTCATTTCTGTGTGGCCCTTGACAAAGCAAGCCTGCTCACTGCTGCCTTTAGATATCTAAGCCAGCTTCAGAGCCGTCTGGAAACTGTGCAAGTTCAGGTCCCAGGTGCCTAGCCATCTGTCGTAGCACATGCCCCTCCCTGTGCCCCTCTGTCTTTGTTGCTGTGCCATTCTCCAGCCGCATTCACTTTGCAGGCACCTCCTGGGCCCTTCTGAGGTGGGCAGACTTGGGTGTCCTCTTGGCTGAGTCTGGCCTAGTCAAAGCCAGAGCAAGGGAGGGTGCCTGGGCTGCCTCGGGGCATTTCTGACATGAATGTGATCTTTGACATCCGAGTTCACAAAGTCCAAACTGCTTTATCTCCGGAAATCGTATTTCATGGTTGATTTGCAGCCTAGCATAAAAACTCTGGCAGAAACCGTAGCATTTTTTAATAGCAACATACATGTTTTTCATAATAGGTCTGAGCTGGGAGAGAGCCTGCCCACCTAAAGTTAGTGGGAAGAAAGCTGCATATTCATATTGTTTAAGTGATTGGAAAACTTATTTCATCATTCCTGGACTTAAAAAAAATCCTGCCTTTTCTACTCTGGGAAAGAAAGCTTGTTCTCCTTGGGTCAGCCTGCCGGGTGCCCTCCCCCTGCTGCTCTGGGAGATGAAGGGAGGTGGCAGGTGGTGGCTGGACCCCCTCCATGCCCCGCGGTGGACAGCAGTGTTGAACTAAAGTGTCAAGGAGCAGCTCGGTCCTCCTGGGCCAGGCGCCTCAGGTCTTCTGTCCTCTAACCTCAGGCCCTGTCCTTCCCCTCTTGCCACCTGCTTGTCCTTTTGGGGGTGCTGCTGGGCCTGCTTTAGCTCCCTTGAATGTCCCCTTCCTGTCTGTCAGGGTGAGCCTGACCCTGCGAGAGGGTTTATTGTGCCCGTGACCTCTTCTCTGTGTCCTCTGACCTGGTGATCTTCCTTTAGTCTCCTCCACACCTCCAGGCCGGTTGCCTTCTTTCTCCCCTGAAAGCCAGGGCCATGGCATTTCTCCAGCGGCTCCCAGGAGAGAGCAAGCGGCTTGATGTTCTGTGCCTTGTGGCCACGAACAAAAAGTGTCAGCTCCCCCACCACCAAAAGAAAGCCAGGCTTTTGCCTAGTCTCCCTTTTCTTTGCTTCATTTTATAACTCTTGCTTTTAGCCTCCCACGTGGGCTAAGTAAGGATGTGAGGACGGGAGAGTCCCCCCTCCCTTTGCCCACTGAGGCTTGTGGGTGGTACTTTGAAAAGTCTCCTAGTTTTCAGGGAAATGGCCGTACCAGGAAGAAGAGCTACACTATGGTGGTATTAGTGTTCTGGTTCCAGAGTGTAGAGGGATGACAGCTGTGTCTCATAGATTACTCTTTTTTAAATCCTCTACTTTCTTAAGGAGATTGTTTCTAAGTTGCTGTTATTTTAAAGTAGAGCCAGGCTCCTGCCACCTCCCCAGTAGGTGTTGGGGGCCCACATGACTGTGGGAAATGCCCTTTTCACTGCTTCTGTGGTGGGAAAGGGAAGGCCGGTGGCGAAGCAATTAGCAATGTGTTGACAGTATCCTGAGTGCACCACAGTGTGAGTTTTAAGAAATAGTCATTGTGGCTGGTACTGTAAACAGCCCCATATGGTTTTCCTTAACATACATTTGCATGAAAAGAGCTAGGGTGTTGCTTCTGTGTTGTATGGCTGACAGTTAAACTTCAATAGGTCGTTTGCTTTCTGTCTTGAGTAATTTTTTCCTGATTTAGTTTTTCTTCTCTGCGCATATCAGAAACTGTGCTCTGAAATATGCCCAAAGTGTTGATGTCATTGTCCCTTTCAGAATTCTGGAGCCCCACCCTGATGCTGGGATTTATTTATTTATTTTTATTGAGGCAGTTGTAATTGACATAACATTTCAGGTAATGATTCAGTAAGTGGAAATATTGCAGAATGATAGCCCAGTGTTTGCTTAACATCTGTAAGCACACGTAATTACAAATTACTTTCCTTGTGATGAGAACTTTTCAGGTCCACTCTCCCAGCAGCTTTCAAATATACAATATTCATAACTAGCTTCAATGCTGTGATTGCACCCAAGGCACTGACAAGGGCTGCAGACATGTGTTAGTGGCAGGAAACCATCTCCAAGGCCTCAGACAGCATCTACATGAGGCAGCCCTTCAAGCACATGCTCAATGATGAGGGTGGTGATTGGTGGGATGGGTACAGAAGACCACCCTGTTTTGTTTTGGTGCCTGTTTTGGTGCCTGTTTTGTTTTTTTTTCCTTTGGCTGAGTGGCTTGCAGGATCTTCATTCCCTGACCAGGGATTGATCCGGCACCCCCTGTAGTGGAAGCTTGAAGTCTTAACCACTGGACCACCAGGGAAGTGTCTGGGACCTGTCTTATGGTTGATTGAAGGGTAGAAACTAGCTTCTGGAAGTTTGTTGCTTTGCTTACCGCACTCCCCACCCCCCCCAC
>SJYA01003345.1:1080904-1100571 GCA_006410615.1 Neotragus moschatus | reverse complement strand
CCCCCGCCCAGTAACTGAGAGTATAAAAGTGCCGTTTGTTTGTTTGAATGTTTTTGGACCACTTTACTGAGAGATATGACTCATAGAGTTGCTTAATTAAAGTTCAGTGGTTTTTATTATATTCCAGGTTGTGCGACTATCACCACAATCTTAGAACATTCTCGTCACTCCAGGAAGAAACCCCATGCCCCTTTGCCATCACTCCATTCATTCCTTGTAGATTCCTATATCTCAGGGCCTGGCAGCCACTCATTTGCTTTTTGTCTCTAGGCATTTGCTTTTGCTGGCCATTTCATATAAATGGAATCATACAGTGTGTGGTCCTTTGTACCTGGCCTCTTCCGCTTAGCATGTGCTGTAGCTTATGTCAATATCACATTCCTTCTGTGGCAAAATAATTGTCCATGGTGTAGATAGTATCATACTTTGCTTATTCATTTATAACTTGATGGGCTGTTGGGTGTTTTCACTTTTTGACTGTGAGTCATGCTGCTTTGAACATTCCTGTTGGCATGGGTCTTGTGTGATGAGATTAATCATCCTGCAGCTGTTATAAACGGGGACTGTATGACCAAGTTGTCGAACCTAAGAGACTGAGGAAGCACCTGCTTGACCTTCACTTTAATCCCTGGAAATGAATTAGGTTTTTGAATGTCTGAGACGTCTTCTGATACACAGACCTGCTGTTAAAATTAAATTTTTAAAAAATATAATTTTAAATTTAAGTGTGTTTTGATAAACTATGAAGACATCTGTTTATTGTTTAATTTCAGTAATGTGGCCTTGTTGCTTCTGCCTCACCATATTCTTTTTTTAAAAAATCTAGNCTAAGAGACTGAGGAAGCACCTGCTTGACCTTCACTTTAATCCCTGGAAATGAATTAGGTTTTTGAATGTCTGAGACGTCTTCTGATACACAGACCTGCTGTTAAAATTAAATTTTTAAAAAATATAATTTTAAATTTAAGTGTGTTTTGATAAACTATGAAGACATCTGTTTATTGTTTAATTTCAGTAATGTGGCCTTGTTGCTTCTGCCTCACCATATTCTTTTTTTAAAAAATCTAGGGAGGTGGGGGGGGGTTCAAGATTGGGAACTCATGTACACCTGAGATGAAAAAAAAATAAAAATTTAAAAAAATTAAAAAAATAAAAAAAAAATAAAAAAATAAAGTCTTTGAATATTCTAATATTTGTCATTTTGGCATGGTATCCTTTGCCTTTTTAAATACGAGCTACATTTTCCTCATTCTTTGTGTGTCAGGTCATCTGGGATTGTATCTTAGACTTTGTGGCCTATAATAATCTTTTGAAGAATGTTGATATTTTTATATTAGCAGGCAATATACAAGTGCGATGTGAACCTCAAGTTCTGTCTTATCTTGTGGTTGATGCCTTAAGTTTCAGTTTAGTTCTTTAAATTATGACTGTATTTATGACTATTATAGGTATGCATTTGATAATTATGCTGAAATTTGTACAGATGATTAAAATCTCATTTTAGTTTTCTAAAAAAATAAATAAATAAAAATAAAAAATCTAGCATATTCAGTGTGCGTTCAAAGGATGTTTGTTGTTCTTGAACCCTTAGGCTATCAGCTGGGGTGGAATAGGGCCCATGAGGAATGCTTATGCTATTTTGTTGTTCTCAGAGTGGTTATGCCAGTGGGGTTGGTAACTCTGGAAGATTTTTTTTTACAGATGATATATTTTACATAGAGTAAACTTTAGCATACAGTTCTCAATTGTGACCAAAGCATACGGACCTGTGAACACAGCACTGTGAAGACAAGGATACCTGAGAAGACTTTTAAAGCAGATACTCGACTGATTTCCAACTGTATTTGGAGTCCCTTTTCGTTTGCTTCCTCTTTTAGGGGGGTCTGTCAAGTAGACCAGAAAGCTGGTAAACTGCACAACCCACGCCTGGCTCTTAGGTTCTCTGACACATCAGAGGCTCTGGTTTGGGGGAAAGGATACCTGCCTTTATGCTTCCTCTTGTGGGGAGCTGCAAACAGCTCTGCCAACAGCTTCAGGGCCATCCTCCCGCAGAGAGAGTGCAGATGTCTGCGAAGAGGAGGCGGGAGTAGGGTGGGCTTGCTGACCTGGATGTGTGTGGAGGAGGTTGATCAGGGAGGGCAGGGAGCTCTGGAAGTTCCCCAGTCGGGGGAGTGGGAGGTGGAAAGGAAGGAGGCTGGGCTTGGGGCCTCAGCTCTTGGGCATGGTGCAACCATGGAAATAATTAACAACCTCATGGAGCTTAAATTACTCGAGCTTCATGGGAGAGACCTAGGAGACAATAAAATGGGGGAGCGGGGCGGTCCTAATTTTTGTAAGCCGGGTGCTGCTTAAATGTGGGCGAGCAGAAAGGACCACAGCCTAATTGTGCAGAGGGGACTAGTGGGGTGGTGGCCCTGCAGAGGCAGAGCCTGGGTGTTGTGTAGCCTGAAGCCCACACACCTGAGGCCCAGAATTTTCTTAGTTGAAGTATTTGAAGTCAGAAAAGACTTAAAGGTGCAAGTCACGGTCATGGGGTGGAGTCCAGAGTTTTTCTGAATGTGTGAGAATTGCTTATTTTCTGAGGCCAGCCTCTCTAATGTAATTCACTTAGTTAAGGAGGTTACCGTATCTTAGCCTCTTAAAGCTGAAGTGGAAATCTAACCAGAGCATATTTCCCTGCCTTTTTGCCAGGGCATCAAGTGTCATAGGATTTCACTGGCGGGCTAGTAAGCTTGGCTGATGTAAGTACATGGCTGATGTACTTAACTTATGTCCATAGCACTGCCCACCTTATGGATCAATGATTAAATGGCAGTGCCTGATTTTGAGGGATTGAACATTGGTGCAGGCTCCTTATAGGGACCCTGTAAAGGGGCGTCTCCTTTTTTAACATTTGAAGAAATGAGGTGAAGTAAGTGAGGGCTGTAAGTGAGAAAGGTAAATATGACATGAGGTGAACAGTGGACAGTGGTCTCTAGTTAAACGTCATTCTTGCTTGGGCAGAGTTTTCTAAGAACTTGTGCCAAACAACATTTTTATTAGTGTAGTTTGGATTACCATGTAATCCATTTGAAGTAAGTGAGGGCTGTCCTGACCAGTGAGTTTGAGTGGTGCAGAGAGGCTCTGGTGGGGGACTTGGGGGAGAAGCTGGGGGGTCTCTTCAGGCAATCTTAAGTGGCAGGGTTATTAACTATTGGTGGGAAGGAGTAGGGAAGTCTGAGCCAGGTTTTGATTCCAGACTTGAGATCAGGACAGTGTGGTGAGCATTAGGGCAGGAAGAAGATTCCAGCTGGATATTCAGATTTGGGATTCGGCCAGGGTAAGAGGAATGAGGTTCATTCTCCCGAGAGAGGCCTGCCTATAAATGGGTCTCTGGGACGAAATGAGGCAGGGAGATGAAACCTTGTCTTCCCTGGCCTTCTTTTGATAGTGGTGTATTTAATTTGGACCAGACCTCCAAGTTGATTCCTCTTAAGTTCTTGTTGAATAAACACAGACAAAGTGGGCAGTGGTCTGGAAATGAGGACATTGAGTTGCCCGTTGGACAAAGGACACATTCTGCCCTGGGACAGGTCGCTGTGTTGCTGAGCACTGTGGAAGGCTCTGAGTGCTTCGCTAGTTAAACGTCATTCTTGCTTGGGCAGAGTTTTCTAAGAACTTGTGCCAAACAACATTTTTATTAGCCTAGTTTGGACTACCATGTCGACTTGAATCTGGTGTGCTTATATTTCTTTTATCATTGAATCTATTTTTACATCTTCTGATTTGTAGGCATTTATGACATTGCTGTCTTGTATTCCCAAATTTGGGTAATCATTCACATCATATTTTCAACCCAAGTTTAGTAACTGTGTTACAGCAAGTACATTCTGTTTGGTCATGTTACATGTTCCTTACTAGACAGGCATAGAGGTTGAAATTGGATAATTAATCGCAGAGCAGTGGCTGTAGCTCTAACCTGTGGCTCTAGCTAGCAGGGAGTTTGGACTTTTTTCAGGCCCCCTGTTATATTTATATCGATATAACCTTTTGGTGACTTGAGTGTGGTTAGTTTGGAGATAGTGGGGAGTTTGGTTTTCTTTTTTGTATTTAGTGGTTTAGATCAGTGGTTCTCAAACATGGCTGCACATTGGAATTTCCCAGGGAGCTTTAAAAATGTGATGCCTGGGTTCCACCCTTAAAGTTTTCTATAACTAGTGTCGGATGTGGCATCAGAAGTTTTATAATTCCCCAGGTGGTTATAATGCACAGCTAGGATTATGAAAACTACTGGTCTGGGTGTTCCACCAAGATACAAAAATAGGATGATTAATTTAGCCAACATTTATTGAGCACTTGGGATCAAGATGACCAAGAAGGCCACCTCGTTAAGGGTTTTCGAACTCATTTCTTTGACTTCCAGTTTTCATTTGAAAAACTTGGCTCTGCTTTCTGGAGTCTTCTCCAAGGGCTGGGCGCAGCTTGGCTGACAAGGGAGCCCCCAAGTCTGGAGGAAGCTGAATATGATGTGAGGTGAACAGTGGACAAAATGGCGCGATCCCTGTGTCCCTGGCAAGGCTGGCACACTTGATGGCCACAGGGGCTAGGCGGCGGTGACTGCCGGAAAGGTCATTCAGACCTAGGGTATTTCTTCTGAATTGGGAAATAAGCCCACAGGATAGAAATACAAGAACACTAAATTGGATCTCTTTTGTAATGTGTTTTCTTCAGTTTGCAACCTGGCTGGAGGTTAGCCCCCTCTGCCTTGCTGCTAGGATGGTCGCCACGCTGGGCTTGGCTAGCAGTCAAGGGCTTTGTGTGTACCAGACAAAGACACCCCCTTTTCCTACCCAAGGGATAGAGTGTGCTCCAGCTCAGCCCCGGGGCTCTGGTTCAGCACACAGCCTGGCCAGTGACCCACGGGGTGGCCCTGCTGGCGCTGCCCCCCTCCACCATCATGGGGGGTTTGTGTTCAGTTGTGGAATGTGCCAACTGAACTTGGGCCTGAGGCCATTTACAGGGAGTGATGATTTGTTTTATACACTTTCAAAACAGAAAACATCTGTTCTGGCCAAGGAGGGATTGAATAATTGCATAGTGGCTTTCCTAGTCACAGTTCAAGTACTGCCGGGTGCACTTGTCTTCACCGCTCCACGCTCGGTCACTTCCACGGTGGCCTGACTCCCACCCCTGGCTTCTCAGACCCAAAAAGAACGAGATCACATGTTTGCATCAAGTTTGACATTGAATTTTTTTTTCCCCCCAGGGGCCAAATTCAGTCTTAAAACCTTGGTTCTGGGGGATAAAATTCAAGCTTCCCCCTTTTAACTTCCTGAAACCACTTTCAGAATAGCAAAGCCAGCTAGATTATTTTTTGTCAAATGAGTTTCCCAAACACAGAGTTTTGCTGGGAATAAGGGAGCCTTACATGCGACAGGAGGTCGCCTCTCACATTGGGCAGTGATTGTGCTCAGGTGGGGCAGTGGTGTGGATGCCCCTCCAGGGGTCGCTTCTTGACGAGGGGCTCAAGGCCCCTTCCTGAAGAGGCCTCAGGTCATTTGGCTGAGCACATGGCTCAGCTACCCCCACACTCCCTGACTCAACCCCAGGCCCCATGGTCTGCCAGGTGGCACTATCTGAAAGCAGGGGGCCCCTCCCTTTGGGGTGAGCTCCTGTTGGTATTTTTATGAGGGGTTTGAAGTCCCTTTGCTGTGCCCACTTGCTCCTCACACTTGGTGGTATCATACAGGTTTCTGGGCGGGAAATGCTTGTCTCTACCTACACACAGCATGCTACCTAGGCATACACACAGCCTGTCATTCAGTTTTGCTCTAAATGTTGTCCGTGAGGTTTGGCGGTGCTACCCTAATTGCTCTGTGTTTGGAAATGGAGAAGATGAACGAAATCACTCCTTCCCTGCCATCTTTGCTACTGCATTTGCTTTTGTTTTTTTAAGCAAAGTTAAAATCTATATTTTGGTGGGTGTATTAGTCAGCCAAGGCTGTTGTAACAAAGTACTACAAACTGGTGAGTTCAAGTTGCTGCTGCTGCTGCTAAGTCGCTTCAGTCGTGTCCGACTCTGTGCGACCCCATAGACGGCAGCCCACCAGGCACCCCCCATCCCTGGGATTCTCTAGGCAAGAATACTGGAGTGGGTTGCTGTTTCCTTCTCCAAGAAGCCTATTCTCTCCCAGTTTTGGAGGCTAGAGTCTGAAAGCAGAGCATCAGCAGGGCCACGATGCCCTAAGGGGTCTAGGGCAAGTCCTCGCTGGCCTCTTCCAACTTCTGGTGGCTCTGCATGTTTGCTCTTGGCTGGTGGCCATCACATGCCAGTCTCTCCCTGTCTTCACCTGTTCCTGCTCCTCCTTCCTGTGTCTTCCAGGCTTCAGTCTCTGATAAGAACTTACTGGAATTAGGACCTCCCTGGATACTCAAAGATAATCCGTCTCGGCATCTTGAAATTAACTATTACATCTGCAAAAACCCTTTTCCAGATCAGGTTGCACTCCCAAGTTCTGAGGGTTAGAATGTGGCCATATATTTTGGCGGGGAGGAGGGGGTCACTCTTCTACCCTCAACAGTGGGAATAGATGAAATCATCTGGTTTTCAAATGCCAGTTAACTTACATGTTAAAGATGTCTACATAGGCCAGAATAAGACATATCTGCTGCCCAGTGTGGGCTCTGAACTTAGTTTGTAGCCCTCATTCTTACTGTGTGCTGGTGTTCCAACTGTCATTGGAGATCAACTCTGTGTAGATTGAAGGAATTCTTCCAGTCCATTTTGGCACTCCTTAGTTTATGGAAGGAATTCTAGTGTAATTTTCTTGTGAAACCACACTGCGGTCAACTGTGGATCTTCCATTTGTTTTTTTTTTTTCTTTTTGCCCTTGGTTTAAGCACAGGGTGCTTTGACGCTTCTCAGCCTGCCCTCTTTTCCTTCATGTGGAAAAAGCATCAGCCTGTGATGGGCTCATGGGACAGTACAGAGTAACTCCTTTTGTCTCAGTGTGGTTCTTTATCTTAACCTTCTCAAGGAATGAGTACTTTGGCAGATACAACTAGAGAATTAATTGCATTTTGCTTTTCATCTAAGTATCATACTGTTGGATGTTCTTGAAGATTATGGATAAAAGTAAACCTGCAGAGGTTAACCTTGACCTCAGTCCTTGACCTGAGCTCCACTTTGGTGGGGGTTTGGGGGTAGCTGGTGGGATGGGAGAGAGGGGCATCAGAATACCTAGCAAGTTGTAGCATATTGAATTGTTCAGTTTCTGCCAATTAAAAATAGGTTACTGAGTGGTGCTGTTTCTTTTGTTTTTCCCCAGTAATAAAAAACAAGGCATCCTTATTGCAGAACACTTGGAATACAGACTCACAAGTTTTGAAGTCATTTATGATACCCATCAACAGTGGATGGAAATCCTTTTCTAGTACTCTAGATCCTTATTAAGTTATTTCATCTAAAGTGGAATGTCTTTTATCGTGTTTTTATTTGATTTTTGGCTAGGCTGAGTATTTTGTTATGCTGTTTCTAATTGGCTGAATTATCCGTCTGGATTTTTGGCACAGCTCTTCTGTGGTTGGTGTTGCCATTCTTACTGTGTTACCTGGTAATCTGCAGCCTCTCCCTATAGGGTTGAGAAAGTTCTAGCTCATGACAAAGGGGATAAGTGATGCCCATAGCTCTGTTAAGGGTTTCTCAAAAGTTCATTCATCAAACTGTGCTTTGCTTCTCAGTGTTTTATCTGACCATCTTGCCTTCTCCCCCTGTTCTCCAGCTGATGGTGAGACCATTCTGAAAGGCCTCCAGTCCATTTTCCAGGAGCAGGGGATGACGGAGTCAGTGCACACCTGGCAGGACCATGGCTATTTAGCGACGTACATAAACAAAAATGGCAGGTGAGGTGACCGTGAGTGCTTCTATTCGGATCTGAGCGCTTCAGCTGTGTGTGTATGTAAAGAGTGGTGGTGGGGGGCATCCAGATTGAGCGCTTTAGCTCTGTGTGTGTGTGTGTGTGTGTGTGTGTGTGTGTGTGTGAAGAGTGGTGGTGGGGGCATCCAGATTGAGCCTTTTAGCTGTGTGTATGTGTAAAGAGTGGTGGTGGGGGGCATCCAGATTGAGCCCTTTAGCTGTGTGTGTGTGTGTAAAAAAAGTAGTGGTGGGAGGCATCCAGAATATTTTCCTTTCCTCTTTTGGCATCTTTGAGGAGGGGACTAGAATCCAGTGCTTCTAGCTGCGCAGTAGAATCATGTCACAGAATCCCATGTCCAGGCACTCCCCCCAGAGATTAAGGCCACTGAGGGTTGCTGTTTCTCTAAAGACCCTCAGGCGATTCTGTGTGCCCAAGACTCAGAAGCCTCGGGCAGCATAAGCAGTGTGAACTGGCAGGCAGTGATCCAGATGTGCTGTGCTCCGCTCTGATGGTTTCTGCTGCAGCAGGTCTAGGGCTGCACCCCAAATAGTATTTCTGGCAAGCTCCTCTGGGAGGATGTTGATACTGTGTGTCAGTTGACCCCACTGTGAGTAGCACTGTACTAAGTGGTTATCAGTTAATGCAGACTGTAGTCAAATGCAGGATGAAAAAGTCTGCAAAGAGCTTGATAGGAAGCTAGGGGCTTCCAGGAGTTTAAGATTTGGGGTTTTGTTTTCTCCTTAAGACTTTATAGATGATCTATCTAGACTTTTTCTCTGATCAATATGGAAATGAAAGTCAACCTGAGACTAGGGAAGGAAACCTAAATTAAGAAATGACTGAGAACAGGGGACTTCCCTGGTGGTCCAGTGGTTGGGACACTGCTCCCCATGTGGGGCTGCACAGGTTCCATCCGTGGTCGGGTAACTGGATCCTGCATGCCGCACCTAAGAGCCTGTATACTGCAGCTAAAAAGATCCTGCTTGCCGTAACTAAGACCCGGTACAGCCTAGTTAAAAAGAAAAAAGAAATGACTGATAACAGAAGATACTGGTGCACTGAGTTCTGTGTATTTCCCTCAGTCTATGTTGTATCTTCTAGAGTCTGAAAAAGTCTTAGTAATTTGCACTATTAATTTTAAAACGTGAACTCCTGTGTATTTTTGATGGCTTTTGTTCTTTTCTCCCAATGGACACGTAAGTCCTAGAATTCCATGAGGTTCCATTAATGTCCCACATTGTCCCCCTTGTTTTTCTAATGAAAAGAACCCCTACTCCCATCTTAGAGAGGCTCAAAAGACAATGTCATGAGGTGAAGGAAACTTGTACTTTTGAGCTCACCTCCTCTATTATTCTTTTTGTAAGTCCATGGAGTTCTTCCCTGTGAACATATCTACACCTCTCAAAGAAAGCCTAACCCCTGTGCCATCAAGCCCAAATCTGTATTTCTGACTGCATAGCAAACCCCCATGTATGCATGGAATAGATCCCTCCAATGTATCTAAAGTGATTTCCTCTCAAGGGTCACCCAGACCCTCCACTGCCTCTGTCCTCGCCCAGTTACTGGCAAGTCTCCTGGAAGCAGAGGTCTGCAGCTGGCCTTACACCTTCTGGCCTCTCTTCTTTCTCTCTGCCCCCCTCTCTCCCTGTCCTAGCTGTGGTCCATAACTTGGGGACCACAGCAAATCAGACCTTGCCTCTCTGCCACCTTGTAGGTTCCTCCTCTAATCCAGCTGAAGCCTTGAAGCTCTTGTTGTTGTGTAGTTGCTCAGTTGTGTGCCTCTTTGCAACCCCATGGACTGAAGTCCGCCAGGCCCCTCTGTCCATGAAATTTCCGAGGCAAGAATACTGGAATGGGTAGCCATTTCCTTCTTCAGGGCGTCTTCCCAACCCGGGGATGGAACCCGCATCTCCTACACTGGCCGGCAGATTCTTTTCTGCGAAGCCACCAGGGAAGCCCCTTGCATCTCCTACCACCTCCTAAGGACCTTTGGGGCTGGACAGGGCCAACCATTCTACTTCAGTTCTTGAATCTTCTACCCTAGACACCAATCCCAGTTTTCTAGAAGACTTAGAATTCTTCCTGGAAGGGAGTTTTTTGAGTGATAAGAGCTGTTGGAAATTGCTTCTGAAAACAGAGAAAAGAAAAATTAACATGTTTAGTTTACTTTTTTTCTTGGCCTTGCCATGCAGCTTGCTGGCTCTTAGTTCCCTGACCAGGCGCCCTGCAGGGGAAGCACAGAGTCCCAACCACTTGACCATCAGGGAAGTCACTAACGTGCTTAGTTTACAGACTTGTTTCCACGTTGGTCTTCCTTTCTCTCACTTGCTCAGCTGGGACCCATCTCCATGCTGCCGAAGATCCTGGTCCTCAGCCACCTTATTTTTGGTCTCCATTTCCCCCCTGCCCCCTTGCAACTTTTCCTCTTTGCTTATTTTTGCTTTTAATCAGATGAGGTCAGTGCTTGTCCCCACCTTCTGGCATTGTCCGTGTTCCTGTGGTTCTCTGGTGGAAGATTCTTTGCTAGAACCACCTAGCTGGTTAAGAGGTGGCATTTCTCTATCATTCTTTGACCCCTAGCTCCTCTCCTTTGTGTGGCAGATTGAGGTGGGGGGTGATTAGCTAGTTCAGGAGTACATGAGTTAGTGGTATCTCTGGCCTGAACTTGATTTTGAGGCCATTTAAGGGCTGAAGGTGAGGATTAACTAGTTGTATTTATCTTTTTAAATCCAGGCACACTGCTTGTATTCTCTGAATAGAATTCTTCATCTTATTTAGTATTATTATTCAAATGTTTCTTTAACCACACCTTACAGTGAGATAAGTGATTTTAGAACTTCCCTGATGGTTCTATGGCTAAGACTCCTTGCTTCCAATGCAGGGAGCCCGATTTGATCACTAGTCAGGGAACTAGATCCCTCATGCCCCAACTAAGACTGGTGTAGCCAAATAAATATTTAAAAAGTGATTTTATATCAGATGTGCACATACATATGTGCATATATACAAATATACATGTCTAATTGAAGGAAAAGTTTCTTCAGATAATTCTTATGCATGTGTGATACACTATATTTATTTCATAAAAAAGCTGGTCAGACACACTGAATTAGAGGTTAAAGCTTTTCCTGTAAGGAGCTCCTTTTCTTTTCTTAAACAACTCTTAAAAAATGTAAGAACCATATTTAATCTGCATGCTTTACAAAACATGCCAAGGGCTGGATCTGACTTGCAGGCGGCTAACTCGAATGTAGCCACCACCTGCCTGCAGTCAGAAAAACACTCTGTTTTGAAGTCCGAGGGAAATTGGGAGAACCGAGTTTGCTCTGCCCCACCCTCCCATCCTTTTAAGGAGGGATCAGTCACTGCTGAGGAACCTTCTTAAAAATCAGATTTACAGGACTTCCTGCTGAATCACTTCCTGGGCCAAATAACCTGTTTGAAAACCTTAGCAGTTGATGATTCTGTCTAAAATCTTGTCTAAATGATTGGCCTCCCTGCCCCCATGAAGAGGCTCTAATAAGAAAGCCACAGGGTTAATTATGTTATTTAGGGGAAGAAAGAGCAGTGGTTTTGCCTTTTAACTGGGTTGGTGCCTTTTTTCTTTTGAGTGCCATGATACAGTTCCTAACCTTACAATTATGCTCTCCTCTGTAGCTTTGCCAATTTGAGAATTTACCCGCATGGATTGGTGTTGCTGGATCTTCAGAGCTACGACGGTGATGCACAAGGCAAAGAAGTCGATAGCGTCAGTTTTCCACTTTTATTTACTCAAGTATTTAAGGATCACAAAAACAGCTCAGTTCAATGATAAAATCATTTTCACCTAATTGCTGACTTCCCAGTTAATTTTAAACTTGGCTGCCTTCAGATAAGTGATTTTAGAAGAAAAATGATTGTTCCTCAAGTGATTTTTAGTAACCTGGTTCTCATCTTTCCCTTGACCATTTGAATAGTGAGTAATGACTTGACTCTGCACTAGAGGGAATGTAAACCTTTAACCAGGATGTCCAGGATATTATAGCTGCACTATCCTTGAGCCTTCCCCTTTCCTATTACTTAGGATACCTGTTGATACTGTTGATACCATAGACTGAAGTGAGATTGACACTGGGAAGGGTAGGTGGCAGGGGAGTGTGGAGTTGGCCAGGCCTGCAGGCTGCTGGAGAGTTGGGAGGACAAATATATATGGACACCTGCCAGAGTAACAGCTCTGTCAACATGACCTTCACCTCCTGGTCTGTAATTTAGCTCTTCTACTGAGCTTATTTGATAAGCCCATTGATTTCTTTTCTTGTAATTGCAGCTTTTGAACAAAGTAGAAGAAAGAATGAAAGAATTGAGTCAGGACAGTACTGAGCGGGTAAAGCGGTAAGTCCACTCCTGAATGTTCTTTATATTTGGTTAATTGATAAAATGGGCTTCCTTGGTAGCTCAGTTGATAAGGAATCTGCCTGCTAATGCGGGAGATGTGAGTTTGATCCCTGGGTGGGGAAGATCCCCTGGAGAAGGGCATGACAGCATACTCCAGGATTCTTGGCTGGAGAATCCTGTGGACAGAGAAGGCTGGCAGGCTACAGTATATGAGGTCGCAGAGAGTTCAACACGACTGAGTGACTAAACAACAATAAAAACAATCAATAAAATAACCGCAATGGTGGTGTTATCTCTGAGCAGTGTGTATGTAAGATTTGGAAGAGAGCAGTCAACTTCTGCTTCTGGCCACTTGATAGGCTAATGTAGATGGCCCTTATGGCAAGAAGACTAACTGTCTGTGTGTGTGTCTGTGTGTGTCTGTGTGTGTGTGTGTAAGAGAGAGATGCTAGATAAAATGGAACAGGGGCAGAAAGGAATGTACAGTGATCCCAAGGGGTGAAACTGTAACGCAAAGAATCAGATGGGGCTGGCACCTCAGAGAGGAGTTAGAAAACACCTCAACTGTGTCCATTGAAGAGAAAAAAATCATCTATCTTTCCTCAGAGTTCTGGGCCCCACAGTATAATTAAGCAGTTTTAAGAGATTTTGACAGGGTGGGATGATAGAAAATTTGCCTCAGTGCTTTCAGGTAGGATGATATTGACATTGCAAGACCATCAGAGCCAACCTACCTTGAGCACCCCCAGTGGGTTTGTTGTAGGAAGGCAGACCCCTTCCAGGGTCCTTGTCTAACTGGGCTTTTGTCTAACACTCAGAAATGAATTGTCCGAGGAGACGCATGTGCTGAGATTTTATTGGGAAAGGGCACACGGGTGGAGAGCAGTAGGGTAAGGGAACCTGGGAGAACTGCTCTGCCGCAGTTTGGGTTTTATGGTGATGGGATTAGTTTCTGGGTGGTCTTTGGCTGATCATTCTAATGCAGAGTCTTTCCTGGTGGCGCACACATCACTCAGCCAGGATGGATGCTAGCAAGAGGGATTCTGGGAAGTGGACGGACACACGGTGTCTTCTTTAGACCTTTCCCGAACTCTTCCGGTTGGAGGTGGCTTACTAGTTCCATATTCCTTATCAGGATCTTCTGTCATAACACAACTCATGCAAATGGTTACTATGGTGCCTGGCCCAGGTGGGCGGTTTCAATCAGTGTGCTTCCTCTAACAGATTCTTTTCAGTTGATGATAAGGACCATTAAGCTTTTGTTGAAGAGTGCAGCTACTATGCCACCTGTGTCTGTTTAAATCTAAGTTAATAAAAAAATTCGTTTCCTTACCTCTTGTCACAAGCTAATGGCTAGTGACTGCCATATTGGACAACACAGAGAAATGTTCTGTTGGATAGCACAGACGTATGTACGTACTAGTGGTGTCAGATGTTAGAAGAGCTTTGATAGAAGTAAAGTTTTGGCATTCTTTGGGAGGGGTAGAGTCTGGCAGATCCTGGGAATTAAGAATGTGAATTAATCATGGCTGCACAATAAGATATTCTGAGCTGTTTGGCCTTGCTCTGCCTTGGTGGTTCCTTATCGGACCCCCCAAAATGGGTCTGTCCCTGGAGAGCAAGGAGTTCAAACTAGTCAGTTCTAGTAATCAGTCCTGAATATTCTGATATTCTGATATCCTTAAGGACTGATGCTGAAGCTCCAATACTTTGGCCACTGATGCGAAGACCCGGCTCATTGGAAAAGACCCTGATGCTGGGAAAGATTGAAGGCAGGAGGAAAAGGGGACAACAGAGGATGAGATGGTTGGATGTCATCACCGACTTGATGTACATGAGTTTGAGCAAGCTCCGGGAGATGCTGATGGACAGGGAAGCCTGGCGTGCTGCAGTCCATGGGGTTGCAAAGAGTAGACAGGACTTAGCAACTGAACGACAATAACAGCTTGCTCATAAAGGCAAATACATAGATGCAGTAACACAGAGACTTGATTAAGGTCAGACCATCACTGCTAGAAGTGACCAGAATACAGACTTCTCTAGTTCAGGGCCTTCTCCACAGAAGGGAATCCTTACTGGCTGTTTAAGGATGTTTAAGTACTTAATGGTTCATCCTGCTAAATTTGATCAGCCTGGAGGAAAGCCCAGGCTTGTTTAACCTCCAACTGGAATACAAGGCAGGAAACTGCCTGTGAAGAGAGCAGGACTGCAGGACACAGTATAGAACTTGGCGGCTTGATTGAAATCTGTCAGAGCAGCCAGACTTATTTACCCCCCGAGTTCAGTTTATGGATCCTCACACCCTTCCTCATCCTCAAGGAACTTGTCCACACCCACACTCTTTTCTGAAATTTCCCTCTTGCTGTTTGCAAAGTTTACCTAATCTTTCCGGAATTGATCCATCTGAATAGAGTGGGTTCCCACTGTGTCTTTAGTTGGGTGATAATGAATTGGCCAACATCAAAATAGCAGATTTTTGTTTTTATTGGTGTGGTTTTTATTGGGGTTACTTCTAGGAGCAAATGAATAGATGAAATGCGTTTATGGGCCTCAGCACTCACGAAATCTGGTTCCTGTGTGGTTGTGGTGTGGGAATTTTTGAAGTGAGAGTGCAGTTACACTTCCGATTTCAGTTCAAAACACGGCACAGGCCTTTTACATCTTTTTATAAAATCAGGGTGGAGGGGGCAGGAAATTATTGGGAATACTTTGTTGTAGGCCCTTTGTTTTTGGGCTCAAAAGGACAAGAATGTTGCCGCTTTGCTGTCTGAGGAATGACATTGTTAGAGACTGAATCATTAACATCTGAAATGATTACTCCCCTGTGGGCAGCATACCTTTAATTTCTCCTACCTGGTGAGAATTTCAGTCTTTGCAGACTTCTCAAAGATGTCGTTGTGTGCATCCCTTGATGGGAACCAGGACTCTACCCCAAGGCTGCCCTATTGTTTCTTCTGACTGTTCTTCCTTTGTGTCCATATCCCCTCCCTTCTCTGATGAACCTGCTCCCTGGAACTCAGGGAAGATCCTGGAGGCTGAAAGAAGCCTATTTCCTGTAGTCAAGAAATGGAGGGACAAAGAAAGACTTTTGTGCCTAGGAGCCCCCAGGGTCCTGCTGGGTATCATAGAATGAGTAATTCATCAAGGTGAAGCCATCCTTAAAGATCCTTGCTGCTTTGGATCTCTTAAAAAGGACTGTGTTGCAATAAAGAGCTCTACCTGTACCTAAGGCACCATTGACACATTTGAGAGTGGACATTGTTTACATTGGTTTTGTGCAAGAGTTCAGTGACTGCCAGTAGCTGGCTGGCTGTCAACCCCGAGGGGTGGGTTTCCTCCCCCAGAAGCCCTTGAGTTGATCTTTCATCCAGTGTCACAGGGGCTCACGCTCCCAGCACTCATCAGCCGGGGGTGGAAGACGCTTCTCCCGTTTGCCTGCTCTCGGGGGTTTTCCTGCCGGGGCAATGACATTTTACAAGAAAAACCACTTAGCTCTCTAATTCCAACAGCTGCATTTGTTCTAGAAGATGAACAGGTTAAATCAGGAGGAGTTGGGAGTAAATGATAGTTTATGGAAACTTGCTTTGTAAATTCAGTGCCTTTGATAGATACTAGTGTTTCCTCATGGGGCTTCCCAGATGGCGCTAGTGGTAAAGAACTTGCCTGCCAGTGCAGAGAGATGATGGGTTTGATCCCTGGGTCAGGAAGATCCCCTGGCGAAGGGAATGGCAACCCACTCCAGGATTCTTTCCTGGAGAATTCCGTGGACAGAAGAGCCTGGTGGGCTACAGTCCATGGGGTCGCAGAGAATAGTACATGACTGATGAGACTTAGCACGCATGTAATATTTCTTCACAGAAAGCCTTGTTAACCTGTAACAGGTTCAGACTGTATTCTTGGAAACAAGTGAGCAGGGAGAGCAAAGACGTTTGAGAGCAAGTCGGAGGTAGCCCAGCATTTTAGGTGCCTGGGGTTTGCTTACTGTGAACCCCGCTGTATTTGAGGACATAGAACTCGCACGTGGGTTGTAGTGTGTGCGTGCGCTGAGCTCTCACCTTGTTTTCCCTGTCAGGCAGTGACCTCTGCTGGCAGTTTCTAGTTACTCTGTGTAAGACACTCAGGATTTACAAAAAGGGCTGAATGAGAAAATCCTCAGTTGGCAGACATTCTCATAATAATTGGTTCAGGCAAGAATCTTCTAGATGCCACTGGTGAAGGTGTGTTGAGAACAGGAACTTGACCCGGTTTTCTTGACTTGATTTCATAGACTTGCCCCCAGGCCCCCCCTCCCCACACCTTGCTTCATAATTACAAAGGAACAGAAGGTACCTTTGCAAATGGAGGGATCTTAGGGGCATTGGCTTTAACCACATGGTCACACTTAGCGTTACCAATTAGGACAGGCATACATCTCAGTGTCCCTGATGTCATGGTTGCATAATGTGCCAACGTGACCCTACTGAAGAGATCTTCAGGCAAACCCACCTGAGGGATTTTCTGTAGAACACCTGGTCTGCACTTTGCTGAGATGTGAAAGTCATGAAACAACATGGGGAAGGGATGACAGTGACGACTATCTATTTTAGATGAAATGAGGGTAAAAAAGCAAAATACAGTATGGGATTCTTATTCAAAAGTAGAATGGTTATGAAGGGGATAGTTGGACAGTTGGGAACACTTTAACATGGATTCCGAGCT
Organism: Neotragus moschatus; assembly: GCA_006410615.1. Taxonomy (NCBI): domain Eukaryota; kingdom Metazoa; phylum Chordata; class Mammalia; order Artiodactyla; family Bovidae; genus Neotragus; species Neotragus moschatus. Next base: position 1,083,604 of record SJYA01003345.1, on the reverse strand, counting down.
AGGTGATGGCATTACATGTGTGTGCACCTGGATGAATGTGCTAGTGGCAAAGTGGTGATGCAGGCATTCTTGGGAGTCCTTCCTGCTAGAGTATTTGGGCGTGAAGCATGATGTCTCTAGTGGCCATTTTCTCCTTCAACTTAAAAAAAAAAATTTTTAGGGGAAATTTATAGTATTACAGAAAGGTTTTTTTAAAAAGTAAATTCTTGAGACTTTCCTGGTGGTCCAGTGGCTGAGACTCCAAGCTCCCTATGCAGGGGACCCTGGTTTGACTCCTGGTCAGGGAACTGGATCCCACGTGCTGCAATTAGCAGTTTGCTTGCTGCAACTAAAGATTATGCATGCTGCAACTAAGACCTGACACAGCCAAATAGATAACTTTTTTTGCAGAGGTGCTTTTAAGGTATCCGTTTATTTGGGGCATGCCTGGTCTTTGTTGCTGCCTGGGCTCTTCTCTAGTTGTGGCAAGTGGGGGCTACCCTCTAGTTGTGCTGTGAGGGCTTGCTTCCTCATTCTCTTCTTGTGGAGCATGGACTTCAGTAGTTGCTGCAAGTATGTGAGCTCAGTAGTTATGGTTCCTGGGCTCTAAAGCTCAGGCTGCCATATTCTTGCCTGGAAAATCCCATGGACAGGGGAACCTGGTAGGCTGCAGCCCATGAAGTCACAAAGAATCAGATGTGAGTTGTAAACTGAGCACACACACGGAGCCCAGGCTCAGTAGTTGTCGTGAATGGGTTTAGTTGCTCCATGGCTTGTGGCATCTTCTGGACCAGGAATCGAACCTGTGTCTTCTCCATTGGCAGGCGGATACTAACCAGGGAAGCCCCAAGTTAATGCTTAATATACAACAGTGTTGAAATTTGGTAGTGGCCATTCGTACATAGCCCTCAAAGTTCAAGTTTTAGGTTGGTTGTATGCTATTTAGGAGTCTGCCTGAGGCCACGTGGCTCCCTGTGGAACGGTGTTGTTCCTAGGTCCTCTTTTAAGGCAGCCTCACCTAAGCAGTTGGTTGTAAGGCTCATTCCTGTTTTCCTTCTTCCCTTTTTTTTTTTTCTTCCAGATTACCACCCATAGTTCGAGGAGGGGCCATTGACAGATACTGGCCCACTGCGGATGGTCGCCTGGTTGAGTACGACATAGATAAAGTGGTGTATGATGAAGACTCACCTTACCAGAACATTAAAATTTTACACTCAAAGCAATTCGGGAATATTCTCATCCTTAGTGGGGATGTTAGTAAGTATTCCATCTCTACCCCAATCATATAACAACGTGACAATTTTAGATTGTGTTTTCTTGACATACCACCATTGTGGGTTTGTCCAGGTGTGTCGTTGGGCACTGCTGGTTATTTTTGTGTGTGTTTGGTTTTTGAGATCAATATTTACATTAGATTTACCTTGGGCTTGTCTGAGTTTTCATATTTTAGAGTAGAGCCATGAAAACTTTGTCTTGATACTCTTTTTTTATGTATGCATAGATATAAAATACATATTTATTAACATTATCTTATAGGTTATTAAGATATTGAGTCTAGTTCCCTATGCTATACAGTAGATCCTTGTTGGTTATTTTATATTAATTGCTTATTTATTAGGAAGTCTTTTTGTTGTAGAAAATTTCAAACCAAAGTAGATAGAACAGTAAGATGAACGCACGTAAACTCACCATTGAGTGTCAACAATGATCAACTCCTGGCCAGTCTTGTTTCCCTTAAACACCAGTCACTTTTCTCCCTCTCATGTTCTTTTGAATCAACTCTGCTGTTATATTTCATCTAGAGATATGTAATTGCTTTTTAATTATCATATCAGAACAGGCTAAAGACTGAATTGTCTTCTAAACTAAACTATATATGTGTATAATCTATGTAGGTAACATGTTGGGTGTTAGATGAGTAGGGATGAAGAAAAGTCCACAATCCAAAAGGAAAAAAAAACCACCACCAAAACTCTCTCTATACTGAGTTTTTAAAGACTGCAAAGGAAAATGTCTGAATTTTCTAGATTCTAGCAGTTTCTGGAATGATAAGTCAGGTGCTCTAAGGCTTTGGTTAAGTCACCATTTTGGATGTTTCTCCTCCCTAGATTTGGCGGAAAGTGATTTGGCGTATACTCGGGCCATCATGGGCAGTGGCAAAGAAGATTACAGTGGCAAAGATGTACTGATTCTGGGAGGTGGAGATGGGGGCATATTATGTGAAATAGTCAAACTGAAACCAAAGATGGTGACTATGGTAGAGATATCCTTTGCTGTATAAGAGATGAAGTTTGATGGACTTTGTTCTCTTCCTCCTCTTTTGTCTTAATACTACAGTTAATGTTATAAGATTACTTTGAACAAAGATTTCAGCTTAGTACCAGTAGCCTTTTTATATGGCTACCAACAAAGCAGCAGAAGTGAGAATTAAAGAGCAGGCAACTTTTGCACCGTGTCGACTGCCCAGCAGTTGCTGGGATGGCTTCTCCATTAGAAGGAAATGCAGTGCCTTTTGAGTGTCCTTGGTGCCCAAATGAAGTCATTGTCTCATTCATCATTTTTTTAAACTTTATGATACCCAAATCAGTGTGAAAAATGTTATGTTCATCTTTACCTTTTAAAAAAGTATTTCATAATCCTTTGACATGTTCAAATACAGGGGAAATTTCTCCTTAACCTGTTTTGAACATTGACCAAATGGTGATTGACGGATGTAAGAAA
>SJYA01003345.1:1067624-1080674 GCA_006410615.1 Neotragus moschatus | reverse complement strand
GATATGATGTTGTTGATCACAACTGTGCCTTCTTAAAACAGCTTTAAGTGTAATTGGTTAAGACAAATAATTGGGACTTCCCTGGTGGTCCAGTGGCTAAAGATTCCAAACTCCCAATGCGGGGGCCTGGGTGTGATCCCTGGTCAGGGAACCAGATCCCACATGCCCCAACTAAGACCCATTGCAGCCAAATAAATTAATAAATAATTTTTTTAAAAAGAAACTTAAGATGATGAATGATCTTGTAGGGGAAGGAAAAGTTTGCTTCTATCCTTCCAATGCTTGCCTGAGACCCCTTGTAATAGAAGACTAACAAGAGGAAAAACAAGTTCATTAATGTTTTACACTCATGTATACATGGAAGATACACAGGAAAATGAGGAACTCAGAGGTAGCTTTAGAATTTAGGCTAAAATACCATCCTAACAAGGAAAGGGGGACGGAGGTGTCTTAGGTGAGAGTAGATAATTTAGGAAAAATAGACAGGACCCTTAGAAGAGTAGAAAAAGATGTGTGATACTTCGTAACAAAGTTTGGGTGTGGTGTCAGCCTCTTCTGCTCTGATAAGAGGCCATCTTCCCCGGTTGAATCCCCCAGGGAGGGGTCTGTGATACTTAGTTCCTTTTGGGGGCTCTGTCTTTAGGTAGATAAAGGGGAGTTCAGAGAAAGCCTCTCTCTACATTTGCTGTTTTGAGATAGCCTGTTCTGTTGCCTTTTATTCTCATGTGAGTTCTATATGTATTTGTATCCAGGGAAAGTGTATACGTCTAATAAAAGAAATTGCCAATTTCAGATGCTTTGAATTTAATAACATGAATACATTCTTACATAAAAGATGTCATGTACCTTTTAAAAATTATTTATTTTTGGCAGTGCTGGTCTTTGTTGCTTTAAGTGGGCTTTCTCTCATTGCCGTGAGTAGGGGCTACCCTCTAGTTGTGGAGCACAGGTTTCTATTGTGGTGGCTTCTCTTGTTGTGGAGCACAGGTTCTAGGCGCACGGGCTCAGTAGCTGTGGTTTGTGCACAGGCTTATTTGCTCCATGGAACATAGAGTCTTTCTGGACCAGGGATTGAGCACATATCCTCTGCATTGACAGGCAGATTCTTACCCACTGCACCACCAGGGAAGTCCTCAGGTACCTTTTTATGACCTGGTAACCACTACCTTTTGTCTATTTTAGCATGAGTCTGTTTTTGAGTCTTTGAGAAGGGATTTAAGAATTTAATTAGAGTGTAGATGATTAAAATGTTTGGCGTAGGAATATTTGCTTCTTGCTAAGTAAAGTGAAAGTGAAAAATCACTCAGTTTTATCTGACTCTTGTGACCNTCAGGTACCTTTTTATGACCTGGTAACCACTACCTTTTGTCTATTTTAGCATGAGTCTGTTTTTGAGTCTTTGAGAAGGGATTTAAGAATTTAATTAGAGTGTAGATGATTAAAATGTTTGGCGTAGGAATATTTGCTTCTTGCTAAGTAAAGTGAAAGTGAAAAATCACTCAGTTTTATCTGACTCTTGTGACCCCATGGACTATACGGTCCATGGAATTCTCCAGGCCAGAATACTGGAGTGGGTAGCCTTTCCTTTCTCCAGGGGATCTTCACAACCCAGGGATCGAACCCAAGTCTCCCTCATTGCTGGCGGATTCTTTACCAGCTGAGCCACCACGGAAGCCAGGTTCCTAAATTCTACTGTGCTTGTAAGTTGGCCAATCATTACAGTTTGTAGGATACATTTTATATTGTATTTTGAGTATCCAAATATTAGTGTCCATACCCACATTATTTGGTAGAGCAAGATAGCTAAGCAAATGCATATTTTTATTTGAATAGAGTCTCAAATATGTATCTCTAGTTTTATAAACAGTTTACATGAGTGCTTTAATTTGTTACATAAATTGCTTACCCCTACCCATGTTCTCTAAAGTTGTGTGTGTCCAAATTTGATTTCATGGTACACGCGTATTAATTTTTTTAAGCTGAGAGAGAAATTATATCTGTGTTAAAATGCAGTTGTGATAGTTTCATGGGCAAAAGGGAAAGATAGATATTTCACTTACACTATTGTAAAGTTTAAAAAGGGAGGAATGATGCGGCAGTTCTAATCCTGGGTGTTTATTTGAAGGAAAGGGAGACACTAGTTCAGAAAGATATGTGTACCTCCATATTTGTTGCAGCATTATTTATAATAGCCAAGATATAGAAGCGACCTAACTGTCCATTAACAGGTGAATGGATAAAAAGGATGTGTATGTTACACAGTGGAATCCTCCTCAGCCATAAAAGAAAGAAAAAAATGAAATCTTGATATACTTGGATGGACCTTGATGGTATTATTTTCAATCAGCATAAAGTCTGACAGAAAGAAAAATTCTGTATGATTTCACTCATGTGGAATATAAAAATTTTTTTAATAAAGGAACAAACCAAACCAAATAAAAATACATAGATCCAGGGAACAGAGTAGTACTTCCCGAGAGGCAAAGGGTAGCGGAGGCTGAAATGTGTAAAGAGGACCAACTCTCTGGTAATGGATGGAAATGATGCTTTTGGTGGTGAGCATACTGTAGTACACACAAAAGTTAAAATATACTGCTGTACAACCTGAAAAGGGAGAGGGAGGACTCCTGTTCTTCAACGCACGACAGACTTTTCACAATGACTGACATATTTGCAAATTTTATAATTTGTTTACAAATATTTGCATTGTGAGCCAGACCGACCCTCTGCTTAAGTGTTTTAAAATTTAATCCTCAAAGCCTTATGTGGCTGCTGCTTTCTGTTTTGTAGATGAAGAGTTCAAAGGGCAATTTATTCAAGATTATAGGGTAACTTTAGAGGAATGTTTGAAATTCATGTCTCCCTGACTCCTTAGGTTGACTTACTTACATGGATTAAGAAAAAAATTCAAGAACAGCACATCTAAACCTGTAGTACTAGAGTCATAGACTGTTGTGATTGGAGGCAGGATGTGGATGTAAGTGGGAAGATTTACTAATGGCCCCAGAAAAAAACTTCTTTACTTGGAAGTCCAAGCTCTGAGGACAGAGCACCAAAGGCAGATGGTGACATAGACAGAGGGCCTTGTAGAGAAGGAAAAATATTTTAAATAGGTTGGCTCTTGAGGAAGTTTAGTGCCCCAGTGCATCCCCCTCCCCATTTGGGGAACAGAATAGCTACCAAGGGGAGTCTGACAAACTCTTCTAATGCTAAGAGTTTTCCTGAAGCTCCAAAGGGGAGAGGGTTCCTAGTCTGTGGGACAGCAGTAGGCAAGCCCCTTAGCCATTAAAATACAACCCCCCAAAAAAAAAAAAAACAGGTTCTTGGTTATACCTTAAATGACTATAATGTTGTATGACAATTATATCTCAATAAAACTGAAAAATCTGAAAAAAAAAAAAAAAACTGAAAAAGCATTAAAAAAAGAAAACAAACCAGGTCCTTGCAACTGTTTGTCATTTGAAAACACAATTACTGTTAACCATTTTTAGAAAATGTTCTAGTGCACACCCCATTCCTTTTATGATGGAATAATTTTAATCTTAAAATTAAGGTAGTACAGAAAGAAAAATGAAAGATTATTTTGTATATATGTATAAGATTTGCAAGCAGTGAATCTAGCAGTTTTAAGGAGTTTTTGTCCCCTATATCTTGTCCCCAGAAGATTTTTAGTTGAATGTAAAGATATGAATCTTAAATCTATTGGCTCTTGGTTTCTGTGCACTAACTTCCTCTAGTTGCAGCAAGCAGGCGTTCCTCTCTAGTTGTGCATGGGCTTCTCGCGGCTGCGCTTCTCTTGTGGAGCACTGGTTCTAGGGCATGCAAGTTTCTGTAGCTGCAGCATGTGGGCTCAGCAGTTGTGGGCACTGGGGCTTAGTTGACCTGAAGCATGTGGAATCTGCCCGAACTAGGGATCGAACCCATGTCCCCTGAATTGTCAGGCGGATTCTTATCTATAGTACCCCTAAGGGAAGTCCTTAGTACTCTTTTTTTTTTTTGTTAACAGTTTTTATGAAGCCAACAGGTTTTCCTTTTAGGATTCTTTACTTGCTTACCCAGTTCATGGGTATGATTTGAAATTTATTAGAAACTAGGGCATGTCATGGAGAAGACAATGGCACCCCACTCCAGTACTCTCGCCTGGAAAATCCCATGGATGGAGGAGCCTGGTAGGCTTCAGTCCATGGGGTCGCTAAGAGTTGGACACGACTGACGCGACTTAGCAGCAGCAGCAGCAGGGCATGTCAAAAAGCCTTTCCTATGAATCTTCTTGAAGATGAAGCACTTTTGCAAAAGCAGTAAGACAGTAACTGAGTGACAAGACTTAAAAGGTACAGTGAAACAGCTGATCTCAATGGAACTGACAGACTTGGTTGCAATAACTAGAATTAGGGGCAACATTTTGTTAGGACACACCAGAATTATAGAAATTCCATGTTATTTTATTATTATTTGGCCACACCCTGTGGCATGTGGAGATCTTAGTTCCCTGACCAGGGATCAAATGCATGCCCCATACAGTGAGAGCATGGAGACTTAACCCCTGGACTGCTAGGGAAGTTCCCATCTAATTTTCTTTAAATTATTATTGGAGTATAGTTGATTCACAGTGTTGTATTCCATATAATTTTAAGAATGTAAAAACATTTGCCCACACAATATAACCTGAGGAGGCTTATCACTCATTTGGCAATGTTTCCCATGTAATTTAACATACTGAATTGTCCTAATTAATTTAATCTCTGAGATGCCTTAAGGGTTCCTCTGAAGCACCCCAAAGTTAACTGGAGGTCAAAAGAACTTCAGATCGAATTTGATATTTGGGGCATTTGTCAGAAATACTAAAAAGTCAAAGAAGATGACAAGTCACTGTGAAACAACAACCATTCACCCAACCAAAGTGACAATAAAAGATCTCAAAAGTAAATACATGAAGTTAAAATTAGATCTCTCAAAAAGGCAAAAGCAGCTTAGCACTCTATGAAAACTTTATTTTCTGCTGGGAAAGCAAAGAGAGAAAACCAAACATCCAGATTCTAGTCTTGCATTATCAGCCTATTCTTGATAATAAAATTTATTTACTTAAATTCAGTCTAATCATAGCCAACACTGACCAGGCACACACATGAACTTTTCTAAGTGTTCCTTTTTCACAAACTTTCTAAAACTTTCTATTATCTATATTATTTTGTCCCTGAGTTTCTTTACCATTCAGAAAGAACCAACACTAGGACAGAATTACCTTTTTTCCCATTTAACAAAATGGATTTCCATTCTTCATACCTGCTTTTACTGCAAACAGTAAAAGCTTTACTTGTGTGTTGAAATATTTCTCTTTTTTAAAAACATTTGAAAAAAATGTTTTACCTAGAAATCCTCTTGAAAGTCAAAGTGTTACTTGCTTAGTCGTGTCCGACTCTTTGTGACCCCATGGACTGTAGCCCACCAGGCTCCTCTGTCCATGGAATTCTCCAGGCAAGAATACTAAAGTGGGTTGCCATGCCCTCCTCCATGGTTCAGGGACTGAACCTGGGTCTCCTGCATTGCAGGTGGATTCTTCATCATCTGAGCCACAAGGGAAGCTCTTACATTTAATTTACTCAAATGTTTCATTATAGTTTTTCTTGTTGACAGATTTTATAACAATATGAGCTTTATTGACTTTCTTAGATGCAATAAAAGTAATATACTTAATACTGATGACTCTAGAAACATGTTTGCATTAAACCAGCACACTTAAAGGCTAGATTTAATACCAAATATCAGTTTAATAGTGAATATTTCCTAGATAATACGACCCTGAAATTCATTGACTAGTTTTTTATATTTCTGAGAATTTACATAAGCACTTAAGTTCTTTTAAGTTAAACAGAGCTCATCCACACACCAAGCTTAGCAATGCAATTTGGAGATGGAGGCACTTCATATTTATAATGTATGCATAAATATGCATATGTCTGTACAGACACAGATCTAAAATTTTGCCTGAGTTTAAAAAGCACACCCCACCCTACCCCACCCCGGGATCACAGATGATTAAAGTTTTTGCAAGTTCAGTTAGATCATTTTCATCTTGAAGGCACAAAGATCTGCATGTTTCTCCTAGAAAACTAGCTTAATACTACTTGCACACACAAAAACCAGTTTCAGAATGTCAAAAGAGCCCCATCTTGGCTGTTTCCAGGGTGAGATTTCCTTCAGTTTCTATATACCTGTCACTCATATTCACATTCTTCTCTTACAAAAGAACTTGAATCAGCATTCAAGTTCCCAAGATCCCCTTAATGAGGGTCAAAACCAAGAAAGAACAGTATTAGGACTCATGTACCCAGACACTTGGGCACACACACCAAGTAAAAGCCAAACCAATTCCAAAAGGCTCCCTTAGACACAATAGTATAAAAGCCTATGCATAAGGAACTCTATCCCATTTCCCTTCCCTTTTTATAAAAACGTTCTAGTTGAAGGATGTTCTAATTTAGAGGGCCATTGGTGTCCAAGGGGTACTGAGGCCAAGCAGTGTTACAGTAAAATTTTTTCTTTCATTCATGGGAGCGAAGCTGATCTCCCCATTTTGTAAAGTGTACCCCAGTGGACTACAAGATGGAACAGAACTGGCATCACTCGTACTTATTCACGGCTGCTGCTGTCAGATAGCAAGCAAAGGGCACACCAGAGCAATGCAGGATGGTCTCTCAAGGTCATAGTTCCTTTGCCCCAGAGAGGAGATACCAGTCAGTTCCCCATTAGAGATGAAGCCAAATGACCAAGCTGTACTCTTAAAGGGAAAACCCCTTGCTGTAAGTGAAGCCAGTGAAGTGGGGAAGAATACCCTGGTGCAGAGACGAGATCAGGTGAAGTATAGTTCAAAATTGCACTCCCATTCCCACATGGAGGCCCCCGAACAGATCGGTCTGGGTCCCAAGAGAGAATTAGGGTGACTCACAATGAGCCCAGAGTGGCTCGCTTTCCAAAAAGGGGTGAACTCAGAAGGAGCAGGTAGAATTCCCAGCTTACATATGTGGGGTAGAGACCCCAAACCCATACCTAAGATGGGTGGGCTGTTTGCAAAAAACCTTGTTCCAAAAGGGCAGGCATCGCCTGTCCCTCCTAGTTCTCTTGAGTGTAATGAACTCTGGGGACTGTTGGAGACTCAAGGAAAAGGGCTGCCCTTGTCCAGGACCGACTTGCCACGGGCACCGGCCCTTGGGTGGCTCAGCAGATGTGAGACCCAATCCGTGTGCCTGGTGCACAGTGAGGCCAAACAAACTTTAGAGTTTGGAGCGAAGCAAGGTTTCTTGCAAGGGCCAAGCAAGGAGAGAACTTTCCCGGTGGATCGGTGGTAAAGAATCTGCCTGTGATGCAGGAGGTGGGAGTTCATTCCCAGGGTCAGGAAGATCCCCTGAAGGAGGGCATGGCGACATGTTCCAGTATTCTTGCTGGAGAATCCCCATGGGCAGTGGAGCCTGGTGGGCTGCAGTCCACGGGGTCGCAAAGAGTCAGACACAGCTGAGCACGCACGCAAGAGCAGACTTGGTGACCTCTCTTGTTTGTTTCTCTATTTGTAAAATGGCGATGATAGTAATTCTTAAGAGGAAATTGTTCCACTTAATTGAAAGGCATGTAAAGCATCTGGTAAGCCTGGAACTTTTAGCTCCTGGCAGGTATGGGTGGAAGTGGCTTTTGTTCCTCTGGTAGGTGCTGCAGCCCCTGTGTGCATTTCCCCATTCCTTCTACAAGTGTTTAACCACTTTCACATATGTTGGCTCACCTGCATCTATGCTTGTTCTCTCTGGAAGGTTCTAATAGAAGACTGTATTCCAGTACTGAAGAGGTACGCCAAAGAAGGGAGAGAGTTTGATTATGTGATTAATGATTTGACAGCTGTTCCAATCTCCACATCTCCGGAAGAAGGTAGATTCTGTTTTTCCTTTTGTTTTAAACTTTTTGTTTTGTATTGGAATATAGCCGATTAACACTATTGTGATAGTTTCAGGTGAACAGTGAAGGGACCCAGTCATACATATACACATATCCATTATCCCCCAAACCCCTCTCCCATCCAGGCTGCCCAGCCAAGATAATGTTCGCAGAAATACGGAAATGTTTTTCTGAACATCATGTGAGAATGAAGGGATCTTAAGACATTGTCTAGTGAAGTTCCTTCATTTATTAAAGGTAGTAAACTGAGGCCAGTGGTGGAAAGATGGCTAGATTTGGCTTTGGTCAGATCCTCTTTTGCCATTAAATGAGCAACATTAACACGGTCACGTGAAACAAGTATAGAAATAAAATGACTCATAATCATACCATTGAGATATCAGCTTGTTTCATGATTTACATACTGGGATTTTTTTAAACCTGTACCGGGACAATCTGGTGACCTTTCTGAGCAGCACCAGAGACAAGGCCCCTTCTCATGCCATGCACTCAAAATCAGTGCTGGCTTAGGATTTCAGTGTTCTTTTTTTTTCTATTACCTTGTCTTCCTGCTGAGTTTCCAGACTCAGGTCCCCACCCTCACTCTTGCAGTTTCTCTCCTGAGATGTTACTGCTTTTCCCCTTGCTTAAAGGTGTTCTCTTTCAGATTTCAGCCACTGCTTTTGTGTCAAATCTTTATGGATGTGGTGAGAACAATTTTTATGGTACATCTGCATTTGCTTTTGATTTTGCTTGTATTAGGTGTATGTGCACATGTGTCCAAGACACAAAATATATGACACGTTCTTGTTCACAAGCCCTTGAATATTGGGTCTCATGGCTGTTTCTCTTTTTTTCTTTTTGTTTTTTTAAATTGAATATTAATGTGAATGTTTGACTTTAGATGTTGTTTCTCATGCATGTAAACCGATATTTATAAAACTTAATTTTTTTTAATATCCAGATTCCACATGGGAGTTTCTCAGACTGATTCTTGACCTCTCAATGAAAGTATTGAAACAGGATGGGAAATATTTTACACAGGTATAGACTTCTGGTTTTTTCCCAAAAAAATACTCAATAAAAATTTTACGTTTTGTGCTTCACACACCAAAATACTTAGACATTGACATAAAGACTAGTGATAGCACTAACCATTTACTTAATTGTAAAATGAAGACTAAATAAAGATTTAAAGGGACTGGGTATAGTACGACAATATGTTCTTCCAATGCTGGGACAGTACAGCTGCTGAAAACAGTGGTGAGTGGGAGAGACTGGGACAAGTATATGCAAAAATCTTACATATTTTCAGTAATCATATTGGTGGTGATGGCATTAGTATTGCTTTTCTTAGTTGTATTCGCAATGTGGCATAAAGCCATTGAGCATTTATGCAATAGTTTAATTCTATCCTCAGCATTCTCATTGTGGAAGTAGGTAGTTGAAGATGGATAAATGAAACTGTTGTACTGAAAACTTTTTTTTATGTCTGTCTATGTTCTCAAGCATTGTAAATAGCTGACCTGTCTCTTTTAGGGAATTAATGAGTTCTGTCCTGTCCTGTTGAGAGTTTCCCCCATGGCTCAATGGTAAAGAATCCACCTGCAATGCAGGAGACATGGGTTCCATCCCTGGGTCGGGAATATCCCCTGGAGGAGGAAATGGCAACCCACTCCAGTGTTCTTGCCTGGGAAATCCCATGGAGAGGAGCCTGGTGGGCTACAGGCTGGTGGGCAAAGAGTCGGACATGACTGAGCAACTAAGCAGGCGTGCACCTTGTTCTGTTCTGTCCTGTTACCATGACCTTCTGATTTATTAAATTTGGGCTTTGGCTGTAGAATGAGCTTCTGCCACCAGATGAAGACACAGACGGTGATTTCTATCCCTTTCCCCCTCTTCACCCTCCAGAGAGTGTTTAGTAGAAAAGCCATCATAAACTGCAGTGGCTGTAGTATCAGCTGCTGACATTAGAGGGAGACACAGACCGTGATATATATATATTCCCCCGCCTCTTTTCTTTGGAGAGTCTTTAGTGGAAAAAAACCATCATAAACTGCACTGGCTGCAGTATCAGCTGCTGACATTAGAGGGAGACACAGACCGTGATTTTCTTTTGCTGTTTTTGCCTTCGCGTGTCATCCTCTAGGAAAAGTCATCAATACAATTTCATAAACTGCTCTGGCTGCAGTATGAACTGCTGCCACCAGATGGAAGCAAAATTGTATTTTTCTCATTTTCTAGGGTATTCTTAATTTTAAAAGAAGGTTTGAAGTCAGTATTTCCTGATACATAAAAATACATATATATATCTTACTTAAGTCCTTAACATTTTGGAAATGATGGCAAAAGCGGCTAATTGGTGATCAGTCTTTTTACTTGGTTGAAAAGGCCCTTGATTCATAAGCAGAAGATAAACAGTATTGTACTCTGGTCCCTGTAATTAGTTTTTAAGCATTTTTAGGAGAACTCTACCTCCCCCGCCCCAACTTTTTTTCAAAAAAACATTAGGACTTTTATTTTTGATCTTCCCCACCCAGGGATTGAACCTGGGTCTCCTGCATTGCAGGCAGATTCTTTACCATCTGAGCTACCAGGGAAGTCCAAGTATATTTAAACGTCAAGAACTATGGGGAAATTCCTGATTTTATTCTGAGGAGGCTTTTTTAAAGTAAGCCCTGGGGAGCTTATGAGGCCTGAGATTCATAATGCTGAAAACAAATTGGCAACTCCTTGAATTTGTTTCCAGCCGATCCTGTTTTCTTCCTCTTCCCCTGCACAGAGCACCCCCACAGGTGGCAATTAATCCTTGATCATCTCATACTTGCTGAAAGTGTTGGCACGCTTCAAGGGGAACAGACTACAAGTCTACAAGTGGACTTTTATTTTTTTTTAACCCCTGATGCTTAGGAATGATTTCTAAAAATGTTCTAATATTGACTTTTTAAAAGCCAGGGGTCCATAAACCATGGGCCATTTCTCACCCCTTGCTTGTTTTTTGCAGTTTTCTTGACACACAGCCACGCCCATTCATTACACAGTGTCTGCGGCTGCTTTTGCACTACAGCAACAGCTTGGAGCAGTTCTGGTGAAGACTATATGATCTGCCAAGCTTAAAATATTTTCTCTCTGGCCCTTTGCAGAAATTTGCTTACCCCTGCTTTACAGGAACTCTACAATGAAACCTGGTCAAATCAAGTGGCCTAATTCCTGTAAAAGCAACCCAAATTCAATGAGTTGGGTTTTCATAAGTGACTATTTCTTAAGCAGAGCATATATTGATAGAACTGGGTTGTTTTTATGTTTCTTCAAATAGAAATCCCATAGGGCTTAAGTTGGGAAAGAAAGTGAGGCTCTGGCATCTTTAATCAAAAGAGACTGAGAACAATTTGGATCTAATGCAAACCAGTCAGTTTGCAGTAGACAACAGGTGCTCTTAGGAACAAAGTGTGACAGGTGTCTTTTGTTGCAAATATTTGCCTGGTAGACTGCTTCCTCAGTGTGGACAACTAATAGAAGCACTTGCTTGACAGAGCGTCACCACACATTTGTTAACACTAAAGATCAGGCTTTGATCACCTGGCCTTTGCCAACCAACTTTTGCTAAAAACCACCTTAAAGACTCAAGGCTGTGCTGGTTTCTAAGAGTTGGCCAAAAGATGTCTTAGGATGTGCTTCCCACTCCTGCATTCAGTATAGTTGGAAACTCAAGGCAGGATCTCATTTATGATACCTGGGAATCCCATAGTATGTCGAGTGGTTCAACATGCCATATGGATCACAGGGGCATAGGCCTGTGAAGAAGCAGTAGTTGGGTCAATTGCCACAGTGGACCACTTTCCTTATGTAGTGCATGGTATGCTCAGGAAATGCCCTTAATACACTCACACCCCCTTCCCTGGCCTGTAGCTTAGAAACAGAGGAAAGGTTAAAGATGGGACAAAAATGGTGTTTGGCTTGTTAACTTGGTGACTGACAAAAGCTAAACATCCCTGCCTCAAATTGCTTACATCACCGTGGAGATTTTATGATGTCACTAATTTCACTGTGGCTGCTTGAAGATAGCCTTGTCTGTGGGCCACAAAGCTGGGGAAGTCCTCCTGGAATGTGCTGATTCATGGAGCCACGTCTGGTGGGCCAGGGGGCAGAGAGTTGCTTTTGTGGAACTAAGAGGCAGATCCTGGGACTTGACTTCTGCCCCTCCACTCCCCATTAAAAAAAAGCTGTGTTTTATTTGAAAGTACAAATGTGTGTGTGACATTCATGTTAGTTATGATACAAAGATATGAACCCCCCTCCCCCCACCTCCCACAGACCTTGGTGTTACCAGTATGCTTGACACATCTACATTTCTCCATCAACCCCTTCCACCTTCTGGAAGTAACTCATTTAGAGTTTTTTTTCCCCCTCTGTTTTTGAGGTATTTCACATATGTGTGATCTCCTAAATCAGCATATTATTTTTGCTCGTTTTAGAAGAGAGAAAAATGGTGTCATTAAGGAAATAGTCTTCTAGACTTTTTTATATTACAGATATGATATAAACTCTTTGAAATATACAAAACAACATTAAAATCTATAAGTTAAAAAAGCAGGTGTCACCCAGAACTAACATGGGGCAACAAGAACCTTGTAGAATGGAAGATGCTATATTGTGGTCTACCTCCCAGGTGTGTCCCTGCCTTGCCATGTTATTCTCTTCCTCTCCTTAATAGGTGCTGAATTCTTTGCTATTGGGTTGTTATGTATCCCCTATATGTCTTAAGAAGAGAACAGTGTAGTTGCATTTAAATACACAAAAAGGTGAAATGTATCATGGTACTTTTTTTGGGTAGGCATCTATTTGTGGGGATTTTTCTTTCTTAAACTGCTTTTTGACCATTTGGGATAGAATAAACTGAAACTGTTCTATTTACTTACTACATTCTTTGTAAGGAGGTCTTCCTGTATTCTGTCTATAAAGAGAGAGTATGGTGTCATTTTTACGATGGCAAGGAAAAGCTTGAACTGTGAACCTTGCTGGTATTTCCATTCTATAGCTTCCCTAGTAGTGAGGTGTTCTAAAAACAACTGGGCAGTGTTTTCTATTTGTGCATCTTAAATTACACATGTGGTGTTTATATACTCTCAC
>SJYA01003345.1:1040265-1057670 GCA_006410615.1 Neotragus moschatus | reverse complement strand
AAAAAAAAAAAAAGATGTAACCGAACCTGCCAGGGCTCCCGCAGGAGATGACGAAGGCTGGAAGGGGGAGTGGAGCTCTGGCTGGGAGGTCCGCTGCAGTGGGCTCCCCGTCTGCACTCGGGTTCTTGTGGCTCCCGCTGGCCTACAGACAAAAGGTCCCTGGCAAAGATCTTGCTTCTGAGACCCCACTGTTTCTTTATTGTTAGATGTTTGTTCCTGAGCTTCTGCTAAGACCTGAAGGGTCTGGAGGGCATGAAGGATTTTTTTATCCATGTATGTGGCAGAAACAGGAATGGAGATCGAGAGTGGGTCTGAAGCCTTTTTACTTAAGGCAAAAAGTCTCATTTAAAAAAAATTTGGAAATAGTCACATCAAAAAAAGCTATTCAGGGACTTCCCTTAGCACTCTGCTGCCACTGCAGGGGGCACGCACGTGTTTAGTCACTGGTTGGGAATCTAGATCCCTCATGCCACATGGTGAGGCCAAAAAAAAAAAAAAAGCTCTATTCAGTTAGTTTCATGAGAAAACTGGTTGAGGACTTTAAAAAGTTCAGCTGGAATTGTAGTTGCCTGCTATTTGTATGTGTACGTGCTAAGTCGTTTCAGTCGTGTCCCTCTTTGTGACCCTATGGACTATAGCCCACCAGGTCCCTCTGTCCATGGACTTCTCCAGGCAAGAATACTGGAGTCGGTTGCCATGCCCTCCTCCAGGGGATCTTCCCGACCCAGGGATCAAACCTGTGTCTCCTGCATTGCAGGCAGGTTCTTTTCTGCTGAGTCTCTGGGCAAGCCCACCCTGTCATTTAGAGACAGGAATAGAAAAATGAGGGCACTGCTTAGCAAACTTGAGTGTGAATAAGTACCAAGGGATCTCTTTAAAATACAGTTTCGTTCTGGAAGTCTGGGGCAAGGCCCGGGAGGCTGCATTTCTCACAGTCTAATCAGCTGATGCTGCCAATCTGTGGACCACACTGAGTGGTGCTGGCATCGAGAGCTGCTAAGTGGTAAATCAGCAAGGTGCATGCCTTGCAGAAAAACTCACAGAATGCATAAACCACTGCTGAATTGAAATATTTTATATTAACATTTTACACGCAGCCTCCAAAGCAATGGATATTGCCATGGTAATTGTTAAGATGAATTCCTGTTTGATTTCCAAGGGTTTAGGAATGTTCTCATGGACTGTGTTAAAAAGGCAGTTGGATAAAGCATTAACCTAGGGCTCAAGTTTAACTTCCCAGTATTCCACAAAGGGCATTTATACCCCCAGCATTTGAAAAGTTACAAAACCGGCAGTGGATGGAGGCCAGTTAGTGGAGAGTTTGAAGCAATGACCAGTGGAGATATTTTCAAGTTCTCCCCGCAGTTTTTTGCCCCCCACCTGGGCTCCTCACAGTTTTGAAGAGATGTGGAGACCTTGTTAAGTGTGCAAACATTGTCCTGACAGCTAGAAGTTTCTAAACACAAAGATAAGGGATTATACTTTCTATTCAACTAAACATGCTACTTACTGAAGCCTAGATTGTGCTCTGATTTCATGGGCTTACTATTTCTGTGGAGAGTAAGACCGGAACAAATTTTAATTCGCGCTTGGGTCTTTTGCAAGTTTGTTGAAAACAGAATGGGGAATACGGACGGGGAAGGATGAAAGGTTACACGATTCAGTCTTGACGTTGTACTTGAACGGCCTTCTGTAGAGGGAGTCCTAGAAGACAGTGCTTGGGATATATATTCAGAGCAGTGTATAGAGGAAAGAACATGGGGCAGCTCCTTAGGCAGCAGAGAAAAAGCAGCAGAAAACACCAGCCCAAAGCTACAGGGCACTATAAGGGCTGCTGGAAGTAGATGGATGAAGGAATGAGTGTAAACTGAAGGCTGTGAAGAAAGCTCATATGTTCCAGATAAGGGATGAGTGGAATAGAGATGATTTATAAATCATGGGCTTTATAAAGCACCAAACATTTACAAAAAGAGAGTGAAACAATACAGTTGACCCTTAAATAATGCAGATGTTAGGGCCATGAGGCCCTTCCTTCCCATCTTAATTCTCCTCCATCAGAAATATACCTGAAATGGTGTTATGGCTTGAGTCGTGTCTCCCCAAAAGACGTGGAAACCCTAACCTTCAGTACCTGTGAATGTGACCATATATGGAAATAGGGTCTTTGCAGAGGACCAAGTTAAGGTGAGATCACTAGGGTGGGCCCTTATCCTGTGACTAGTATCCTTATAAAAAGGGGAAATTTGGACACAGAAACACATATGATCTGAAGACACAGGGAGAACACTATTCTATGGGCCTAAGGAGAAAAGCAAGGACCTATCTGATTCCCTCTCAAAGCCAACACCTTGGTTTCTTTCATTTTGAATTGAAATATAGTTGCTCTACAATCCTATGTTACAGGTGTGCAGTATAGTGGTTCACAACTTTTAAAGGTTATACTCCATTTATAGTTATTACAGTAGCTCTATTCCTCAGGTTGTACAACACACACACACATACACACACACAGACACACACACCATACTTAGGTTGCTGCCATATCTTGGCAATAGTAAATAGTGCTACTATGAACATTGGAGTGTGTGTATTTTCGGAAGTAGAGTTTTTGGTTTTTTTTTGGATATATACCCAGGAGTGGGATTGCTGGGTCATATGGTAGTTTTATTTTTTAGTTTTTTGAGGAAACTCCATACTGTTTGCCACAGTGGTTGCACAAATTTTCATTCCTACCAACAGTGTAAAACATTTCCCTTTTCTCCACATCCTCATCAACATTTGTTATTTCCAACATCTTGCTTTTTAAAAAAATTTAAGTGTAGTTGATTTGCAATGTTGTGTTAATTCTGTACAGCAAAATGACTCATTTATACATATATTTATAGATTCTTTTCATATTCTTTTCCATTATGGTTTGTCATAGAATATTGAATATAATCCCCTGTGTCATACAGTATAACCTTGTTTTTTATCCATCCTATATGTAATAGTTTGCCTCTGCTAATCCCAAACCCCTATTCCTTCCCTCCCCTACCCATCCCACTTTGCAACCACAAGTCTGTGGTTTCCTTTCTTTAGTAGATTAGTTGCTGATATTTATCGTGTTTTAGATTCCACATATAAATGATATAATATGGTTTTTGTCTTTCTCTTTCTGACTTGTCTTAGTATAATAATCTCTAGGTCCACCCATGTTGCTGCAAATGGCATTATTTCATTCTTTGTGGCTGAGTAATATTCCATTGTGTGTGTGTACACACACATATATAATATCTTCTCTATCCATTCATCTGTCAATGAAAATTTAGATTATTTCCATGTCTTGGCTATTGTACATACTGCTGCTATGAGAATAGGGGTGCACGTATCTTTTTTATAGTTTTGTCTGAGTATATTGAGTGGGATTGTTGGATCATATGGCAACTCTCTTTTTAGGATTTTATTATTATAACTTATATTCTGAACTATTTAAGAGTAAATTGCAGGCATGATGTCCCTTAACTCCTAAATACTTCACTAACTATTGTCTAAGAACAAGGGCATTCACTTTCATAACCAGGATACAATGATAAAAACCAAGAAACTTAACTCTGTTACAATCTAATGTAATGTATGGATTTATTCAAATTCTGTCAATGGTCTGTCTCGATAATGGCAGCTTTCATATTTTTTTTTTCTTATTCAGTTCAGAGATTATGTCCTATTAGCAAAGTCTAATAACTAAAGTCTTTGAAGCAAATAATCAAAGGCACTAACAGGTACCTCGTAAGCAAAATAATACTGTAAAATTCCCAGACACCCTACACTGGGATGAGATGTCAGAGTCTGTGGCTTCCTGGAATGAACATTGTTTTGGAAACTTAGGCAAAGTGCCATTTGGAGAACATGCTGCTGCCAAGTCACTTCAGTCGTGTCTGACTCTGTGCGACCCCACAGACGGCAGCCCACCAGGCTCCCCCGTCCCTGGGATTCTCTAGGCAAGAATACTGGAGTAGGTTGCCATTTCCTTCTCCAATGCATGAAGGTGAGGAGAAAGTGAAGTCGCTCAGTCGTGTCCGACTCTTAGGGACCCCATGGACTGCAGCCTACCAGGCTCCTTTGTCCATGGGATTTTCCAGGCAAGAGTACTTGGCTTGGAGAACATACTTTCCTGGTAATTAGGGAGTCTGAAAACACAAGACTGAACTCTATTTGCTCCTTGAACATGGAAGTCAAGTGTTAGAAGGATTCTTCCTTCTCCTTGATTTTAGGGTATTATCAAGGTTGACGTGGGAAACCATACTAATTTTCCAGACATAAAGCTGGTAGTGCTTCACACATACTTAGTGATGTTGCAGTTTAGTCATTGCATTCAGGACAAGCCATGGCCAGCTCCCGCAAATGCTATTTACTCATGGGATGCAGGATGTAAAAGTGGACCCAGACCACTGGATTCGTATCCTAGCTCTGTCATGTCCTGACTCTGGGACCTTGGCCCTCTTTGTATCTGTAAAATAGTGATGATAATGACTCTTTTGTCTTTTTCCATTTGTGTGGGTATAATAATACCATAAACTGGGTGACATATAAACAACAGAAATTTATTTCTCCCACTTCTTTTTTCCTTTTATTTTTTATTCTTCAATCCTTTTTTTAAAAAGAACTTTCTATTTTGTATTGGAGTATAGCTGATTAACAATGTTGTGATAGTTTCAGGTGGACAGTAAAGGGACTCAGCCATATATATACATGGATGAATGGATATATGTATCCATTCTCCCTGAAATCCCCCTCCCATCCAGGCTGCCACATAACATTGAGCAGAGTTCCATGTGCTACAGTAGACCCTGTTGGTATTTCTCAGACTGCTGGAATCTGTGCAGCCTAGATGTTGTGCCAGCAGGTTTGGCATCTGGTGAAGACCCTCTTCTTAATTGACGCCTGTCTTCATTCTGTGCCTTCATGTGGCAGATGGGTTAAGGGAGCTCTCCAGAGTCTGTTTTATAAGGACACTAATCCTCTTCATGGGGGCTTTACCCTTGTGACCTAGTCACCTCCCAAGGGCCTCACCTCCTCATACCATCTCACTGGGGATTAGGATTTCAACATGGACTCGGTGGGGGACAGGGGCATGTAAACTTTCAGTCTACAGCAACCTTTTTCTGGATCATTAGGAGGATCAAATAAAAGAATCCATGCTCAGAGTGGTGTCTGGCACAGACTAAGTGCTCAAATGTTAGCTTTTATTATTTACTAGCTCCTGGTCTTGTTTTTGTTGACTGTATAGAGCTTCTCCATCTTTGGCTGCAAAGAATATAATCGATNGATGGCTGGATGGCATCACTGACTCGATGGATGTGAGTCTGAGTGAACCCTGGGAGTTCGTGATGGACAAGGAGGCCTGGCGTGCTGCGATTCACGGGGTCGCAAAGAGTCGGACACGACTGAGCAACTGAACTGAACTGAGCAAGTATCAGGTTTCAGAAATGAATTCTGCAAAATCAGAATTTATGCTAATACAACCAAACCACCCCCTATATTAAGCTTCCACTGCTTTTAAAAGAAATCAGATGATGGAATGTTCCCATGTTTGCTTCTCCAGGCTTCAACTTTATTAGATGCTGCCAAATTGCTTTCCAAACTGGGGTCTCCGTTTACACTCTCACAACCAGGGCATGGGAGTTGCTTCATTGCCAGGACTTGGCTGTATTAGACTTTTACGTTTTTGCCAGTCTGGAGATGTGAACTGGTAATTTACTGTGATTTATATTTTCATTCACCTGATTAGGAATGAGGTTGGGTACATTTTTATAAGTTAATTGGCCAGCCAATGTTCCCTCTTTAGAAAAATGTCTCTCTTCTGTCCATTGGCTATTGGGTTTTTATTTTCTTATTGATGTGTTATGCTTACATCTTTGAGATAATAATCCTGTATTGTTTATATTATTATAGCACCTACTCTCAATCTGCCCTTGTCAAATCTTTTAAGGTGCCCTTTGTTTTTAATTACATGTTATAATCATCAGGAGACTAGCTTTGGCTATGCTTGGTCTTTTTGTTTATTAATGGTTTTTTCTGGTGCACATTTTTTATTTGAGTGCAATTAAATTTGTCCGTCTGTTTCCTTTATGGTTTCTGTTTATTGTATTTTTTAAAAGAAACATTTCCCTAGTTTGATTTTCTCATATATATATATATATATATACACATATTTTTTCCAGTGTTTTAATTTTTGCTTTTCATAATTAGGTCTTTCGTTCATCTGGCATTCCCCACCCCCTTTTTTTTGTAGGATGTGAGGAGGGTTTTTTGTTTTGGTTTTGTGTTTTTGGTATGCTATGAATTGTAAAGTTATTTTTTTCCATTGTGGTTACCACTTGTCCCAGTACCCTTGATTAAATTTCTATTCATTCCCCAGTGATTTGAGATGGATTAAGTTATTCACTTATTCATAAGCCTGTCTCTTGGTCCAACAGATTTTTTGGACTTTGAGAAAGTGATAGTTGGTGGGGCTATGCCAGAAATGTACTTTAAAAAGATATACAGATGGCCACAGAATGCCAGTGGATTGTATTTCATTCTAGAATATTGCCAAAAGGAAAAATATGTTGAGCAGATTCTAGATGAATTTTTTTATGAAAGTCCACTATACAATTTATTTTTAAATGTTAAACATTTAAATGAACAGGTAAGTTATGTGGGGCCAGTTATAAGCTAAATAACTGGATTATAACAAATTACCAAAGATGCTCTGAATAAAGTATTTTATCAAATGTGGTAGTTATACCTGAGATTATTAAGTTTGTAGAGAGAACAAACTTAATAATGAAATCCACCAAAAAGAAGTTGCATCTTGGGAAGAATTCAAATGCTAGTAAATGTGTTAAGGCCTTTATTCATACTTGATAACCTATCTATTCCCAAAAGAGATCAGAGGCTGCTGACAGTTTTAAAACATGTTTAAAAGAGAATAGCTGTGGGAATTTCCTGGTGCTCCAATGTTTAGAACTCTGCACTTCCACTGCAGGGAGCCCAGGCTCCATCCCTGGTTGGAGAACTAAGATCTCACAAGCCAAAAGAAGAACAAAAAGAGGACAGCTGAAAGTAGAGGAGATGAAAGGCACCAGCTGCCAGATGTGTTGAGCAGTTACTGCAATGCCACTCAGAATGATTCCCTTCTAAGCATTTCCAGGATCTAATGTATTTTCAATTTTGCCTCTGAAAAATAAGCTTGGATTAAGTGCAGCATTCTTAAAGCATAGCCAAGGCTAGTCTCCTGATGATTATAAAATATAATTGAAACAAAGTACACTTGAAAAAGATTTCACAAGGGCTTGCTGCATCAGCTTTTGTCTTTGCCACTAAGTTCTGAGAGTTATCTGTATATCATTCCCTACCTGGTGGGATTTGAATGAACTCATCCAGTATCTTACAATGAGACTTTCTAATGTTCAAATTCTTAAACTTTATAGTGGTGATGCACTGGGTTAACTCACTTCTGTGGGGAACTGATTCTGATACTCTTTATGCCAGAATAACTCTCAATACCTTGTAGTTCAGGAAGGCAACAAGGTGATCGTTTGTTTATTCAGTAACATTAGGGTACTTCCATGGATCAGGCCCTCGTGGAGTACTGAGCAAACCGAGATGATTGAAGACCTTCAAAACTGTCTCCCAGTCTGCTTGGGGAGACTAACTCACAGACATAAAATAATGGGCTGGTGTCTCTGGATCTCGTGAGTGCCCCGTGGACATTTGAAACAATGCAAGTAACAATCTAAAATGGTCCAAAAGGGACAGAGGAAGGAGAGAGGGAGTGTTTTTTAGCACTGGAACGGAAACTCTGATGGTTAGGTGGACGATACAGTGAAGGGATAGCTGTATATTTTCCAGGTTTCTTCTTTTTTCTTTTTTTATTCATCATCATTTCAGATAGAAATGTTTAAGGGAAACAGCAGGGAAGGGCTGCCAGGAACCTAGCAATTTGGTTTACCAAGATCATTATATTTAGTACTTTAATGTCTAGCTTTTGAGGTGGGGGTGAGGGGTGTTGAATTTAAGAAAAAGTAAACAGTTGTTCTTAATTATACCATAGCACGGGACTTGTGTGCTAGCTTCAAACAAAAATAATCCAGCATTTCACCATTACAGGAACATCAGTGATTAAACTGAATCGATCGTCTGACTGGTTACGATTGAGAGTTATTACAGTTAAATAATGCTAAGCCTTTGAGATGAGCAGTAAATTCCAAATGGGATTCATGGCTAATAATATCAGCAAGGCAGTCTACTGTGTAATGTCGTGTTTATCACCTCCTTAGGAAGACAAATGATCTTTCCTCTTGGTATAATGTATTACATTTTTGAAATTCATATATCACCTGATGAATTTTATACAATACTGACACAATAAAATGTTCCTAGAATTTGACACGTTGAAAAACACTGTCTACTTAAACAAATGAACTTGCATACATTATTTACGAACATCTAACTGAGGTCTTTTCCTTTTGGCTTTAGCTGTCAAGGCCCTCAGTTGCAGTAGGTAGATCATTCCCAACACCTGAGGTCTATATTTCTCTTCTTTTAAAAAAACATCCTTGTAGTTTAAATCTATTGGGATAGGTTGGATGTGAAAGGATTTAAATTGTAAGCTGTGTGATAAGGGCTAAGTTTTTGCCCTGGGAACTGGTAAAGAGGGGACCTGCCCTGGGTTGTGCTTTCAAGAGGGTTTCCCTTTGGCTCTCCTCCAGCTGTGCCCCTCACCACCAGAGACAGGCCCAAAGTGCCAGGGGCTGCACCTCTGTCCTCTTCTAGAACACAGTTTGTATCCCTGAGACTTGAAAGTTCCTGTCCAAACTGCTCAGCATCCACTTCCAGGGCCCACAGGGGTCTCCTCGGTTTATCATCCCAGAGCCTGATGGATGATGGAAGACTGCCTACACCCAGGGGGCTGCTGGGCTGGGGGAAGAGAGCAGAGAAAAGGGGGTGCCAACATGGTTTTACATGGAATGTCACAGAACTTATGGATCTTGAATTGGAACGTGGGTTTTTCCAGGTGGGTAAGAGTTATATTTACAAGTTAGGAGTCCAGACAGAGGATGAAATGGTTGGCTGGCATCACTGACTCGAAGGACGTGAGTTTGAGCAAGCTCTAGGAGTTGGTGAAGGACGGGAAGCCTGGCGTGCTACAGTCCATGGGGTCGCAAAGAGTTGGACACGACTGAGCAACTGAACTGGACTAGGAGTCTAGAATATAAATACTTGATTTAACCGTTTACAGCCTGGTTTCTGGCTTTAAATGACATGTGCATAGACCTGCATTTGTGCTCTTGTCTCACAATTTAGTGCAGAAATGAGCTTGCGGAGCTGTATTATACTTTTGTAAAAATATGGACAGTGAGTACTCATTATGTTTGGGAATAATGGCAAATATTCTGTCAAGTGAGCTCTTTTTAGAGTAAAAGACTTTCAAATGCATTACAAAGGTGGAAATCAGTTGAAATGTCAAAATCTCATCTTAGTTCCTTTCCTCCCTTTGTAGAAGATGTGTGCACCCAAAGGTGTTTTTTTTTCCCACTGAAAATTCTATTGACAGAAAGTTCTAGAGAACGGGGATATGTCTTCTTCTGATAAAAAACCAGGCTCAGGGCACCCAGAGAGCACTTGACCTTAAGGAATCCAATGGTGAGTTATAGCAGAGGAGACGTGAACAGACACGTTGGCCACTGTCTTGAAAGAAGTGGTTTCCCTCTTGTCCTTAATTGTTTCTAGTAACTTCAGAGAACAGCTCTGCTACTTCTCCTCTCTAGTCCGTTTTCTTCCTCCAGCTGCAGAATCACATTCTGAACCTAGTCTCTTCATGCTGACTTCTGTCATCTCATTGGAATTTCAGTTGTGTTCAACCTGCAATGTTTATTGCTTCCTCCCTCTGGTCCTGGGGTGAAAAGATGTCCAGATCATGATCTCAGCCCTCAAGCGGCTCAAAGAGGAGGCAGACAGGTGTATGTTCTCACCTGGATGCTCCTAGTACCAATGGGAATAGGACTGGAGGACCACCAGGGTCTGTGGTGGAGAGAAGAGACCAGAGAAGAGGGACATTGCTGTGGTTTCAATCTGCATTTCCTTCAGGACTAATGAAGTTCAGCCCCTTTTCATGTATTTATCAGTTCCTTGGGTAACCTCCTTTTGAAGTGTCCGTTCAAGTCTTTGGTCCACTGTTTCTCTTGGGTGATCTGTCTTATTGCTTCGTGCACTTTCTATATGTACTGGTATGTGAAGGACAAGCGCCATTTTGACGTAGCTTCCAGGCAGAGAGAAAATCATTAGCGCTGCCTTTGGCAGATTGATTTGTGGCTCTTGTGTTGGGGAAGAGCGGGAGTTGGTGTGACTCTGAGATCCTGGATGAGAGCGGGAGCCAGGCTGGCGGTCTGCTGGTAAGCAAATCATCCGTGCCTCTTGGGAAGCCGCTGCCGCCCTGGGCCCTCGCTGCCTTCCCTTTCTGCCCCTCTCCTCCCCTCCCCTCCCCACTTTGGCTCCATTCCCTTTCCTTTTCCTTCCTGTGTTTGCCATTCCATTCTTTCATCCTTCCTTCCTCCTTCCCTCCTCGAACAAACCTGTCTGAATAGGCATAGATAGTCCTGAATAAGAATTGAAAAAAGAAGCAATAGAAGCGTCTACAGGTATATCTACGGGTGACAAAACACACAGACTACCGAGAAGCACAGCAATGATAATGCCGAACATTTCTTCAGGCACCGGTTTAAGCGCTTCATCTTAAGAAAAACAAACACCCTATACGAGATAGACTATTATTGTCTCCATTTGTCAGATGGCAAAATTGAGACCCTGAGAGATGAGGCTCTTTCCTCCACTCTGGGTATTTCAAAGAGAGTGTACTTAATGCTGGGAATTGGTTCCAAAGGTATTGGAACCAACTGGCAGAAGGAGCGAAGAGGGGGTGGTGCTACCCAGAGTTCAGTAACTGCAGAAAGCTGCTGCTGCTGCTGCCACCTAAGGGGGAAAGGAGCCAGCCCTGAGCCTGAGCACGCTCACCCCGTGGTGGCTGCTGCTAAGTTTGACTCCAGGGGGCACAGTCCCACACGCTCCTGCTGCTGTCACCTCTGGCCCTGCTCCTGCTGGAGCCACGGGCACAGCCAGGGGAGCAAGCAAAACCCACAGGAGGCTTCTACCTGCCTGCTGCCCCCCAATGGCCCACGGATGCCCCGGCTGGCAAGGGCGCTTGGAAAGTGAGCTGGCGGGCCTCACATTAAACATGCCAGAAGGTCTGAGAGGGGCCGAGAGCCAAGGCATGTCCTCCGTGCACAGTATTTCACAGGATGTGGATACGGGAAGGAGAAAAGCTGATTTCATTGACTCTAAAATACAGTTGACTGAAGATGGACCACAATAGTATGTACCATTAAGAAAGATGAACTCTGGCAACTTGCACCACATCACCAGTTGCAAGGTACACCCTACTTCTAGAGACATTACAGCTTGCAAAAAGCCCCTCTTAAAATTGATGTATTCACCTGTAAATACCTGTATTATAAATAATAAATAAATAATAAATGCCTGTGTTCACCTTATTGTTGTTTATGTCTGACTGTTTGTGACCCTGTGGACTATAGCCCACCAGGCTCCTCTGTCCATGGGATTCTCCAGGCAAGAATACTGGAGTGGGTTGCCATTTCCTCCTCCAGGGGATCTTCCTGACCCAGGGACCAAACCCTCATCTCCCACTTGGCAGGTGGATTCTTTACCACTGAGCCTCCTGGGAAGCCTACATTCCCCTTACGTGTCGTCTAATGTGGTGAATTCCTCTAGAGATGATCATAATAGACTCTGAGTGATATGACAGGTTGCCTGTGACCTTGAGAGGAAGAGGGGTCTAGGAGGACTTCCCTGAGGAGGCAAAGTTTGAGCTGAGTCTTAGGAGATGAATCTGAGTTTCCTGAGGAAATGATTTTCCAGGCAAAAGGAGAAATCTTTTCTAAGACATAGAGGCTAGGTGAAGTTTGGCGTGTTTGGAAACTTGAAGAGCTTTAGAATGATTGGTGTGTAGGGTGTAAAATGAGGAGCTGTTGGTCCAATGAAGATGACATGGGTTCAATCACATAGGACCTCCACATGAAGCATTTTGACATTTTCCTAAAAGCCACTGGCAGCCACTGAAGAGTTTTAAGTATCATCAAAAGTCCACTTGAAATTTGACTCAGAACTGCAGTTCAGTTGGTTTATACCCTTGTGGCTGCAGCTGTTGTTAAATGTTGAAGCCCCTCCTTACTTCGCTGTGGCTGGCTGCAGCTCTGGGCCCCCTGCAGCCTCGTCTACCCCACCTTGCTCCTGGGACCCTCGAGGTCTAGCAACTAGATGTTGTGCCTGCTAAGCTGCTTATTCCCTGGTGTTGCTGCCTCAGCATCCATTTTGTTTGGCCAAGCGGCCTATGGGGGCCTTGAACTGAAGCTTGCTTCTCTTACAAGTGCATGTCCTAGACCAGGGGTCCCCTGACTTCCAGGCCATGGCCCGGTACCTCCTGTCAGATCAGAGGTGGCATTAGATTCAAGTGCACAGTCAATGTAATGCACTTGAATCCTCTCCAAACCATCCCCTCATCCCCGGGCCGTGGAAAAACTGTCTCCCCTGAAATCCATCCCTGATGCCAGAAAGGTTGGGGACTGCTGGCCTAGAGAACAGCCCACAGCAGCCCTTGTGATCATTTCCCCGCCTTCCAGTCAGCCCCCTTGGGTGACTCTCAGATAAGACCTCTGTAGAGCTGAGCACAGTCCTCTTTTTGCTTTGAATTGATCCATCTGGCCTCACTCAGGAACCCCAAAGCACTCCACCCCAGGACCCTAAGAGAGGCCTGTGCCCCAGGTCCCGCCTCTTTTTGTCTGCACTCTGCCTCCACCTTCCAGTGTGGTGTGCCCTGTACTTCCTCTTGTGATCTTTTGTTGAAAAAGGATCACCATCCGGTACCCTGTGCTCCACTTCACAATTGTTCATTTAACAAAATGGTAACAGCTTGCCACAGCGGGGGCCAGTGAGAGTGGCCCCAGCCCCTGGTGAATGCCATGCCATGCTGGTTGTTAGATATTCTGAATGTCATCCTTGGTTTCAATACATAAGTTTAATGTTTAGTTTTGCTAGTTCTTGAGTTTACCTTACTACACTGTAAAGAGACTCAGTGGTTTCTCTAAGCCACTGGTTCTCAAAATGTGGTCCTCAGACCAGCAGCAGTAGCATCACCTAGGAGCTTGTTCCCTGGAGGAGGGTACAGCAACCCACTCCAGTATTCTTGACCTGTGAATCACATGGACAGTGGAGCCTGGTGGGCAATAGTCCATATGGTCGCAAAGAGTCAGACACAACTGAGGCAACTTAGCATGCCTGAACGCAGGAGCTTGTTAGAAATGCAGATTTCCAGCCTACTGGATCAGATACCCTAGGGATAGAGCCTGGCCCTCTAGAAGAGTCTCGTGCCTTTCTTCTCCATATGCCTCTTGCCTTCAGAAACAGAGCTGAATAAGCTATCCTTGAATAGTTGGCTATATTTAAAGATGTTAGTAGTCTAACTGAGGGGTCAGGGTGGGCCTGATCAATTTGAGGATGTAGTAGGTAAGTACTAGGTGGATGAATAGTCACTACGTTTTAATAGAAGTTTTATGCAGTAGAGTGCTCTGGAAAAAAATCTCATGGGTTTTGTAGCTATTAATCTTGTTCTTTTCTATATTTTATGATTTTTGACATCTTCAGGCCTTTTGGAAGCAGTGAGGTGGCCCCTCGAAGGTTTAGCTAATGGTGAACGACTTGCCTTATACCTTGCCTCTGAAATGCAAAGCAACCAATCCTGAGTCCATGCCCCCACCTGCCTCTTTTGATCAGGCTGTGCGGTGTCCAGGACCGTATCCCCCTGCCCTGATCACCCCAGGCCTAGGTACTGGGCAACTAGAGACCACTCTGAGGGACCAGAGCCCGCTGAAATTATTCACATTCTAAACCTGTTCAGTTACTTACCCAGGCTCGCCCATTTCTTCCTTTTTGCTCGTACTTTCCCCTCTCCCCTCCTGCTGTCCAGCCAACCCTGGTGCTTCCCCATGTCCCTTTGTCAACCAAAAAAGAGGCACAACTCGAGAGTTGCGAGTTAAGTTTTATTTGAGGCAACATGAGGACCGCAGCCCAGGGTGCAGCATCTCGGATAGCTCCAAGAGACTGCTCCAAAGTGGCAGTGGGGGAAGGTCAATATATATGATTTTGGTGAAGGGGGAGTTCAGCACCATCAAGGACTCATTTTACAAAAGCTTTCTTGTGAGTCATGAGGATGTGATGTCACCCTGAAGGGTTTAGTGCTTCTCTAGATATGAGCAGATGCAAGGACTGAGATCATAAAATCTGTTCCTGAAAACAGCCAGCTATCTGAAGACCTGTCCCACCAGATTCCCTGGAGCACAGAGTGCCTCACTCCACCCGGAACTCCCTCAGGGATTGTTGAAGGTCAACAGGTAGAGCAGCATGGGGTTCAGACTGTGTAGATGCAGATGGGGAATGCCTTTGTTGTTCAGTTGTTAGCAATGCTTTTGTTAAACGCCAGTTTGTGGCTGACACCTTCCTCTTGAAAGCTGTAATACTCTTCTTCTTTTGAAGCCTGTCTTTGTGTCTGTCATTTTATCATGCCTGTTTAGAACAAATCCTGGGTACCTCTCAAAACAGGAGCCTCATAGATATGAGTTCCAACTGGGCCCTGACATTTACCCACCAGGTGACCTTGGGAATATTTATCCTCTGCCAGCTTTAGTGTCCTTTTCTGTAAAACCTGGGAAAAGATTCCTATATCCTAGAACTGCTGGAAGGACCAATGATAATATGCATAAAGTGGAGGCAGCCTGAAGAAACAGAAGATGTATGGCCCAGGAGGTAAGAAAATCAGGGAATAAAAGCCCTCTTTAGGCTCAGAAGTAAACAAGTACAATTCATGGCTAGATACCTTTAAATTTATATATCTTTCCTAACGTTCAGTTAATAGCAGCAGGAAATCAGGAGATGTTTTATGTATTGTTATTTTTGTTCCTCAACTCAAAAGCTTTTTTCCCCATATTAAATTATGGCTGCTGTTCTTATTAAGGAAATAAAACCTCATGTCTTTTAAACAAGAGAATTAGAGGAAGCATAGTTTATGGCTTTTCCTCGGCTCAAGTGTCATTTTGACATGCTACACCTAACTGTGCTAATTACCTGAGGTAGATAAACAAATTTATCAGGTAGCCTGGCACAGAGTAAAGCGGTTGGAATTTGAAACCCCTCAGGCCCTAAGATAAATATCTGCTTTGTGACCTTGGCAAATCACTTACTCGCTCCAAACTTCAGTTTCCTCATCTGTAAAAGGAGACAGAACACCTAGCTAAGAAAGTGGTTGTAACAGATCAGATATAAGGCATGAGTCTCATTAGCGGAAGGCCTGGATCTTGACCCCTCTGTAGTCTGATGGATCTGCCAACAAATAACAGAGCCCTGCCACAGCTCTGAGTTTTCAGTGTTTAGTTTCTCTCTCCCTCTTTTCCCTTCACTCACTCCCTCCTCCTTCCAGGGAATGGATGAATACATTTTTCAGGATTTGAATCATTTCCTTCCCTCTCACTGAAATTGTGGCCCACATGGGATTTTACTGCCAGAAACAGAAGACCCCAAACATCCAAGTAATGGCCAGATGCACTCATGTGTAGCATAAAGACTTGCCTTCAGTTGTCTTCCAGGCCACTGGGGTTGGGCTGAGATTGCCAGATTCATGTCTCTGGATAAACAGTCTCACCTGTGAGTTCTGCAGGCAGAGATGCGAATGCCCAGGCAAGTCCCCCTTGGGGTGGGGTCTGGCCCATTTGAAAGCCTTCCTTTTTCCCCTAAGCTGTCCAGTCTTGCAGGTCCTCCTTCTGGAAGTCTTCCCAACAAATCTACTGCTCAGAGATTTCTACTTCTCTAGACACTTGCTGGCCTGTAGTGTTCTGTAACTAAGTTGCCATACGTTTTGCATATTTTCCGGCCCAAGTTCAGTTTCCCAGTCTGGAATCTCTGGCATAGTTTGTCTTCCCTCACAGGCCTTGCAGAGGGCCAGGCACCTGAGAAGAGCTCAAGAAACTTCTGTTGATTCATTAATTGATTCCAGTTAAGGCTCCTGATAGTCTTGGAGCTTCTTCTTCTTTTTAAAAATATTTATTTGGCTACACCAGATCTTAGTGTTGTCATACTGGATCTAGTTCCCGACCAGCGTTTGAACATGGACCCTTGCATTGGGAGTGTAGTCTCAGCCACTGGACCACTAGGGAAGTTGCCTGGAGCTTCTTAACTGAAACAACTGGGTTGGTACAGACTCAACTATTAATAGACTCACTTGCACAATGCCTTTTTTACTTTACTAATTTTGATAGCTATTGAGAAATTATACATTTTTGGGGGAGGCAAAGCCCACTTCTTTTTAATGGCAGAATACTGACTTTTCACCTCAAAACACACTAAACAATATGCTGTAACTTAAATATTACAATTTCAGGCATAGACACATCGGCCAATTTCCTTGACACAACAGCTTGTATTTACAGAATATCAAGTAGAATGATTTTCAGAAGCAGGTCAAGTGTGGTCAGTGACAATTTTGCTTTATGTGCGCCATGTAGGTGAGGTGAAGAGGCAGCAGTTAGTTCAGGGATTGGTAAATTTTAAAGGGCCAGAGAGTATTCTAAGCCTCACATACCATCTGTGTCACAAAACTACTCAACTTTGACTTCATTGCATGAAAGCAATCATAGGTGATACATTGACAAGTGGGCATGACCTTGTTCCAATAAAACTTTATTTACAAAAACAAGCAGTGGGCCTTGGGCCCTAGTTTGCAGATCCCTGCTTTTGTCTCTTTTGAGTACACAGTGCTTTGAATTTATTTTGCTCTAAAGGTTTTCTTTTGGTGCTACAACTTTAAGTGCAGTTTGAGTGCAAAATAGTCATTTCTAAAAAGGTTGAAAAATTAGTGCAGACAACGGCTCAGAACGACGAATGCGCCTGATGGCGGACGATTAGCCCGCACCCTTTCTTCTACCAAGCCCCACCTACTCTCGTGTCTTCCTTTAGTCCTTTGGTGGGTAAAATAAACCTTCATTACATTACATGAACTATTTATTTTCGACATTTTGAAAAGACTTATTTTCACTGTTCAATTAATACATTTGTCTATCTATATTTGCATATCTTCATTTGGGATGAAATGCACCATAATTTTCCTGTTACAAGTAATGAAACTATTTTGGGGTTCAAAGGCTTTTCACTGAGCAGTCAAGTGTTCAGGAATGAATCCATGTGGTTATGTGATGGGCAGGTGTGCTTCAGACTAAGTCCCAATTGCCCTCATCTTTGGGGAAACTGCCAGTCCAAGGTTTCCA
>SJYA01003345.1:1029016-1039938 GCA_006410615.1 Neotragus moschatus | reverse complement strand
GTTTGTTGTTAATGCTTAGTCACTCAGTCATGTCCAACTCTTTTGCAGCCCTGTGGACTGTAGCCCACTAGGCTCCTCCGTCCATGTGATTCTCCAGGCAAGAATACTAGAATGGGTTGCCATTTCCTTTTCTAGGGGATGTTCCCAACCCCGGGATCGAACCCAGGTCTCCTGCATTGGCAGGTGGATTCTTTATTGCTGAGCCCTATATATAGGTTTACCATGGGGTTAAAATGTGATATGAAACTGCTATACCTGTGTGAAGTATTATTACCATCTGAGCATCTAGAAGGAATCAGGAGGCTGAAAGACACTAGTGTCTGGGGTTCCTGAAGCTGTTTTCTAAGAGTAAGTGGCTGGAGCTGACTGGTATAATTTTCATTGCTTGTATTTCTTCCTTCACTGTTGCAGGCCAGAGACTGTGGCTGATGGGGCTGCAGCACTGAATTTGAAAGATACGATTCCTGACCTCATGGAGCTTGCAGTCTAAGAAGCATTATGGAGTCAAGTCCCAAAACTCTTGGGAGGATCCCATCCTAGAAGTCAAAGGCCTGCTAGGATGTGTCATTGGAACACCACCAAAATAAACCAGCAGCTGATGAGCACACAGTGTCTACAACATACCATGATGTCATAATCTGGACAAAAGCTTGTGCTCTTCTGGCTTGGGGGGCATGCAAGGAGCAAAAAGTAAGGTAACAGGTGTTACAGGACTGTCTGCAGAGCCTTTGTATGAACCCCTAAGGCAGTGGGCAGAAGTTTTGTATAAGAAAAGCACTCTCCTGATTTCCAGATGTAGCTGAATTCAGCTCCACTCCAAACTGTTGTATGTCCTCCAGCAAAACTTAATCAGGTATAATAATAACATTGAAATATCAGCTGCCCTGCCCTGTGAAGAAAGCAGATTTTTATCACTTAAATTGTTAGTATAATCCAAGAAATCAAAGAACCAGTTATTAATCAGTCTTTCCAGTGAAATCAATAACCTCTGAGTTCATCCTAGGGAACCTGCTGAGACGGGGGCTTAATGAAAACACAAGAACGTACTAACTGGTGGTGGAGCTGGAGGGCAAAATACACGGGTGTACTTTTCATCAAAACACACAAGGAAAAACCCTCTTGCCATATCTTGTGTGCTTGCTAATAAGCTTAACTTGAAGACTTATTCGCCTTTTTTACAATTCTTAGCACCACAGAAAGGAAGTGCTTTTCCTTCTTCCTTAAAAACAAGTTCCAGTCCAAACCATCAGCCTCTGTAGGTTGCCTTAATTGCTACTTTGCATCGCACTGGGCTATGACTCTGATTTTTGGCACATGCTGTCATACACAAAGTTCCGAAAATAAAATGCTCCAGGATATCCCCGGAACTCTTAGAAGGCTTTAAAAGGGGACTTGCACGCTGAAAGAATATCTTTGATGAAGACAATTCAGGCGAGCAGAATGCTTATGGCAAAAGAATTATATGATTCTTTGAGATCTTGAAGTGGGTCTGAAGAATCCTTGCCACCTAACTTATCATGGTTTGGGGGAGTTTGACGAGAATCCAGTTTTGATAAAGACCATTGTGTTTTCCTCCCCAAGTGACTATACATTTAAATAGCTAAAACATCTGTTCGGCAACATAGTAAAACATGTACACTCGGAACGCCTGAGAGAAGAGCCTGCCAAACGGTCGGCTGAGAGGGACTTTGCTGGGGGAGAGCACCAAGATAAAGCAACCACTGTTTGTTTTGTCTGGTCAGGGGGAAAGGCAAGGCAACCAATATTTCGGGTTTCATTTCATTTGTGCAGAATTATTTGAGAAAGGGTGGTGAGAGGACATTTCCTGACGGGATTTTTTTTTTTTAACCTGTCCATTAATAGAAGAGCATGAGAACCTTGGATGTCAACGCCTAACAGACTCTTGAGACCAGCCACCAAACCACAAAAAGCGACTTTCTTCTTGACTGGCTTCTCTGTCTCTCCCGATGGAGGCAGAAACAGGGAGCAGCATGGAGGTCGGAAAGACAGCCAACAGAGGCACTCGAATCGCCCTGGTTGTGTTCGTTGGTGGCACCCTGGTGCTGGGCATAGTCCTCTTTCTAGGTAAGTGGGGGCGCTGGAGGCCAGGGAACTGGGTGACTGTGCGGTGGTTTCCTTGCGCTTAATTCTGGCAAACCTTGTCAGGATGCAGGTGGAGGGCGGTTCGCTTGTGTTAGTAGGTGGTGCGTCCTTAGTTTCTATTAAGTATGCAAATGAAAGGAAGCTTTTTCTGTAGGAAGGTAAATAAATATGAATGCCCAAGTACCAAATACATAATCCAAAATGTGAAGTGGGTATAAAGTGGCTTCG
Source organism: Neotragus moschatus (assembly GCA_006410615.1). NCBI lineage: Eukaryota > Metazoa > Chordata > Mammalia > Artiodactyla > Bovidae > Neotragus > Neotragus moschatus. The sequence continues at coordinate 1,037,607 of SJYA01003345.1, read as the reverse complement.
AGTGGCTGGAGGACTTGGTTGCCTCAGGCAAACATTTTATTATGCGTTACATTTAGCAAAATGAGTGTTGACGAATTCATAGTCAGATGCTTTCATTTATTTGGTGAGGGAAGACTTTACATTGTGATCAAACTATGCTGGAATTTCTTTCCATTTGATTTTTGTCAATATTTGCCTGAATGACTCATGAAATTTAACTCGCAAAATACAAATCAGTCTTTAAAAATGCACCTTTAGTGGTATTCTTCAATTCCTTTCCAATCTAGTAACTCTGGTGGAATAAATTTAACTCTTTCTATTAGATTTAAAAGTTAATATGAAGGAAAACAAGGTTTTCCTCCCAAGATTTGAAAGGCATTATGATTCATTGATTTTAATGACTGTTGGTGAGAATGATGTTCCCAGAGAGTATATATGATGATAAAAACATATTCTTATGAGAAAGAATGAAATGTCTTAGAAAGGGGAGAAGGATGTTCTAAGATTTTAGGCATTCGGGATCTTTGACTGTTCTCCTTTGTATTTTTCTCATGCGGCCTATACTATTTCATTAGCTTGAAAATTATGTAGGTCCAAGCCCTTTCCTGAGGAGAGTCTAGGTGCTGTTTGAAATGTAGCAAGCCTGGAAACAGACCTTGGCATATGCAGGATGCAGGCGGCCACGTTTATCTTGGCAAGAGAAAGCCAGTAATCAAACATTAAAAAGTTAGGGTTGTGTGGTTGAAAACTGCTAAACGAGCAAACCATCTTTTCATGTTTTCTGTGGCTGAAGATTTAGGAAATTAGATGTGTTTATCGCTGAATCTCCTATTCCTGCAACTGAACTTGAGGCTTTTGAAAATTGTTGTGAAATTTCTTGGCACTTGGGCTTTAGGCAAGTGTCCTATCCTGAAATTCACAACTGGGGGAAAAATGATAATGTCAAGGACTATGCATTGTGTGAGAAGTGACTACAAAGTTAGACTATCAGTGTTTTGCAAACACTCCCAAACTTAAAAATCCAAGTGATTATTGTTTATGTAAAAATATGTTCTCTTTTTAATGATGTTACTGCTGCTTGAAGCTTCTTTGAAATTCCTCCCACTCTTATGGGAATTCTGAGGCTGTAGCATATTAGAATATTCTTGGTGGCAGCATTTTTTTTTTTTTTTGCCACACCATTCAGTCTGTGGGATATTAGTCCCCCAACCAGGGATCGAACCCAGGCCCTCCGCCATGTGGAGTCCTAACCCTTAGAATTAGGGGATTCCAAATCTTTCTTCTTTGAGAGAAGATGATTCTTTGGGATCAGCTCTAAAGTTTTTCAAACACAGTAAAATTCATCAAGCCAGTTAGTGCTATTATGGGTAAGGAAGCCTACATAAAATAGAAAAAAATAACTTTTCAATGTGCCCGATAACTTGGCTCTCTCTCACTTAGAATCTTTAAGAGAAGTTGTAATGATGTTAGAGAATGATTCTCCCTCAGCCTTCGCTACTTCCAAGTGTGGTCTGTGGACCAGCAGCATCCGCAACATCACTTGGGAGCCAGAGCCCTGCCCCAGACCTACTGATTCATTTTCACAAGATTCCCAGATGATTCATTTGCAAAGTAAAGTTTGAGAAGTATTGCTTCAGGTGGCCATGTCCATTTGGAGGTATACATTCAGAGACATTTGCTTTTAAGTAGTGGCATGCTCTCAAATTAAAAAAGAAATGGTATTTTCGTCAAATGATATTTTTTCTTGTGGTGAGAACTTTTAAGATCTACTCTCTTATAAACTTCCAGATATACAATATAGTGTTACTATGGTCACCAGGCTATATGTTACATCCACATGACCTATTTATTTTATAACTGGAAGTTTGTGTCTTGAAAGGAACAAGTCTATCTTTTTTCTAAAGTAAAATAAGGTTAGTACCAAGAAGGTATTGTCCAGAATGATAAAATATTATTATTTACAATAAACTTTCTTTTTCCACATTAGAAAAAGACATGCTCATTAATGAACATTTGGTAAACATATAGTAATAGACTGAAGGGAAAAGTTTCTGGTTCAATCACCAAGGCATATTGAAATATTTCATGCTAATTGTTATGCTCCACATATATATTTTTACTTTTGATTTATAAAGAAATAAAAATATAAGATACTTCTTTTCTTAAAAATAGGCCTGAGATGTTTGTTTCATAGGCAGTTTTCTTGAATGTGTAATGTAACACAGGTAAAAAGATCGGAGGATGGCAGCAGAGAAAAGAACAAAGAAAAAGCAGGCTCCTCCTAGAATGTGGGTTAATAAATAACACAAATTGCCACAATGGCAGGTGATATATAGGTCTTCCATCTCTAGCAGAAACATAGGGATACTTTTCCTCTGCTGAGGATACCTTGAAAGGCCTTGGCCTCCCTTCACCCTCTACCTTCCATCTCCCTACGGCCACATTTCCAAATGATTCCTTATTTCTGCTCACAGAGTACAGCAATAATGAATTCCCCACAATTTCCTTGGCTACCACAAATATTTTCAAAGTCTAAACTCATATCTGCTAACGTCCAGGTGCCACCTGAAGTTTATGAATAGGGCACCCCTCCAAACATTTGCAGAAAGTTGCCAGCCAGGCAGGGAAAATGAATTGATGAAAAGCTACTTGGGTCTTATAGGGTTTCTGTTTGGTTTTGTTTTGGTGGAAGTAGTTGGAAACTTGGTCCACCAAGCTGTATCTGTGTGGTAGCTGGGCTGGGCCTGCTGGGAGGTGGGTGTGGAGTACAGGACAGGCAGATAATGATTCTCTCGACAGAAAAAAAAAATCACCATTACTCTTCCTCCTTTTATGAGCTGTATCTGTATGAATGGTTTAGATAAGATACAGAACTTTAAATGCCACATGTGCTAGCTTTCTCCTTACATTCTGGATTTAGTCCAAATGACACAGTCTATAACTTTCAATTTTCCCATCACTAAAATGAGAATGTAGTTGTAAACAAAAAGTGAAATGATTAGACTTAAACCACAGATAATCGGAGATAGAGACTTTAGGGATTATTTAACGAAATGGTTCTCAAACTTGAGTGTGCATCAGAATAACATGGAGGGCTTGTTAAATTGCAAATGGGACTTTCCTGGTGGACCGGAGGTTAAGAGCCTGCCTGTCAATGCGGGGGACACAGGTTTGATCCCTGGTCCAGAAAGATCCCATATGCTGTGAGGCAACTAAGTCCCTGTGCCACAACTATTGAAGCCCACATGCCTAGAGACTGTGCTCTGCAACAAGAGAAGCCACTGCAATGAGAAGACCACACACCACACCTTGAGAGTAGCCCCCACTCACTGCAACTCTCTAGAGAAAGCCCATGCAAAGCAGTGAAGACCTGGGAAAGCCATAAACAAATAAATAGATTAGAATTAAATAAATAAAATGAGGATGGTTGGGCCCCAACCCCAGAGTTTGTGAGTCTGAAGGTCAGGGTAGGGCTTGGTTATCTGCATTTCTCATTAGCTCCCAGGTGATGTTGCTCTGCTGCCTTTGCCCCTGGGACCCCACTCTAAGAAGCACGGGTCTAGTTGTGCCCACTTGTCTTCATGTTCAAGCAGACCAAGTTTGGGAGCAACCAAGAGCCTCACCAAGGTTGCTTAGCTAGTGACCAGAGTCTGGTTCTGTGACACTGAGCCAAGTGGATTTTTGAATGTGGTGTCAATACAGGGAAGGACGAATAGATATCAAACGTCTCATAAGTGTGCCTGACAATGGGTTACCTGTTGGTGGTCTGCTGCAAGCCAGTCATTTATTTTGGTCTGTTTTTTCAGTGAGTCAAGGTTTCTTAAGTCTCCATGCTAAACCAGAGTACTGCCTGAAGCCAGAATGCATCGAAGCTGGTAAGTCAGTTTTCCACCCTGTGTCAAGTTATAATTATGGTACCTTGGGGAGTGGAAGAGAAAACAGGTGGTATTTTTAGTATTTTGCTTGTTTGAGGTTTACCAAGTATGAAATGCAATTCTGATGAAATTTTAACTTTACTTTCAAGTCTTGGTGTGAAGTTGTGGAACATAGGTTTCCTGTTCTTTTTTTTTTTCCTTCTTGCAATAAAACAGCTGTGCAGTATTCCAAGTCATTATAAGGAAATCAGAAAGGGGTCTGGAAGACTGAATGGTCTTTCTTAAAACCTGAAGACAGAGACCATCGACATTCTTATCGCCTTAGCTGGATGTGGGCTGTAAAAAAACAATACAGAGAATCAAGGAAATACTTAAGTTTTTGGCAGTGGCATTGATTAAAATGGAAATGACATAGGTAAAAGGGCTTTTAAACTCTGAGGCTTTATACAAAGATACTAGGTTAGATANGGGGTCTGGAAGACTGAATGGTCTTTCTTAAAACCTGAAGACAGAGACCATCGACATTCTTATCGCCTTAGCTGGATGTGGGCTGTAAAAAAACAATACAGAGAATCAAGGAAATACTTAAGTTTTTGGCAGTGGCATTGATTAAAATGGAAATGACATAGGTAAAAGGGCTTTTAAACTCTGAGGCTTTATACAAAGATACTAGGTTAGATAGCTGTGTTATTAGAGTCCTTTTTAAAAACTTTTAAAATTGAAGTTTAGTTGAATTGCAATGTGTTAATTACTGCTGTACAGCAATCTCAGTTATATATACACACACATACTATATATAGTATATATATATATATACAGTATACTATACACTATATATATATATATACACACACATGCACACAAACTATACATATACATTCTTTTCCATCATAGTTTATCACAGGTTTCCCTGGTGATTCAGTTGGTAAAGAATCTGCCTGCAATGCAGGAGACCACCTGCAATGCAAGAGACCTGAGTTGTATCTTTGGCTTGGGAAGACCCCCAGGAGAAGGAAATGGCAAGCAACTTTAGTATCCTTACCTAGGAAATCCCAGGGATAGAGAAGCCTGACAGGTTACAGCCCATGGGGTCACAAGAGTTGAACATGATTTAGCAACTAAACCACCACCATCACTGAATTTAGTTCCCTGTGCTATACAGTAGGACCCTGTTAACCATCCTATATGTAAAAGAGTTTCCATCTGCTAATCCCACATTCCTTGACAACCACCAGTCTATTACTTTTTATTGTCTCATTCTTAAGTTACACACACACACATTTTAACCAGGCAATATGTTGTGTGATTTACATGTGCCATCTCATAAAATCTTCATAAGAACCCCATGAAGTTGGTGCTATCACCTGGCCCAACTGCAGATGAGGAAATGTAGGCTTCCAAAAGCTAAATAGCTTGCTAAGGGTCACAACCTGAGTTAGCGGCAGAGCTGGGCTTCAAGTTCATGTCTGGCTCCTGTCCATCTGTGCCCGTGTGCCAGAAGCCATGCCAGATAACTTTCTTGGATCCTAGTCCTGTCTTGCTCTATTTTCCCATAACATTAGACCTGCTGGAGTCTAGTGACTAGACAACTGTTGCAGCTTTTTTATCTTGTCCCAGAAAGGATGAAAAAACGTGCAAATTCCCAGGTTCTTTCTCATTCCCAGCAGAGCAGATGACCCAGGGTTTTCTCCATTGGAGCAAGGGTGACCTGGAGTAGGGTGAAGGACCAGGTAGGATTATCAGAGGACAGCTTTTCGGCCTGACGTCCCTTTGTGCTTTGGCTATGGAACGTGTCCAACAGATGTGTGAAATTTACATTTTTGAACTCAAACTTTCAATTTGAGTTTACTCGAGTTTTTGTATAGAGGACATCTTATTTCATGAGTTTTGTCTCTACTACGAATCACAATAAGGAGAAAGTAAAGCCTGAAGAATGACACATCCCGTTGCTTCCTGACAGCTTGTTTCCCTTCCTAGCTGTTTTTAATGTAAGCCTTGCTGTGTGTGCACATGTGCCTCGGCGCCGCGGGGCGCGTCGCGTGCGTGCCTGCTTCAGTGCCGCATGCGTCACGTGCCTGCTTCAGCGCTGCGTGCATCACATGCGTGTGAGCCTTGGTGCCTCGTGCGTCATGTGTGTGCCTGCCTCGGCGCTGCGTGCGTCACGTGCCTGCTTCAGCGCCGCATGCATCACGCGCATGCGTGCCTTGGTGCTGCGTGCATCACATGCCTACCTCAGCGCCGCGNGAAGGAAATGGCAATCCACTCCAGTATTCTTGCCTGGAGAATCCCATGGACGGAGGAGCCTGGTGGGCTACAGTCCATGGGGTCACAAAGAGTCAGACACGGTGAAGCAACTAACACACACTGTAAATTGTAAGGAAAAATGTGCTTAAATTTCACAATTAGATATAAACCATATGGACTTATATTTTATACTAGAAGGCTGAAACTTAGTTTTCATAAGTTATAAGTGGGAATTTGGAAGAATGTCAGAGTTTTCCCATAACCCAACAGGTGCTATTCCTGTGCTATGGCACTGTAAATAGGACCTTGAAGAGTGAATTTACTAAGACTTACTTTCCTGTAGGATATTAACTTGTGTTGGTCCTTTACCCACCATTCTTGCCTGTTTCCCTTCTCTGGCTTATTTTCTTCCTAGACAGAAAGATGTGTGCATACACACAATCCAATAAGCAGATGTATCACTGAAGGATAAAAAAAGTATTTTCAGACAGATGATCGTTTCATATTAGTTATAGACCAAAGATTTCTATCTTCAGGGCATGAAGCTGTTATAATTTTTTTAAAGAATTTCTGGGAACATCTTACTGTAAAAATTAAAATCAGTATCGATGGGTTTTGTTTGAGGAAGATACTGTATGTGGGCTAAAATTAATAAAAATGAGAATAAGTTGTTCAGAGCAGCACAAGTTTTCCTACTTTTAAAAATGAGAAACTTATTTCTAAGCTTAGTTATGAAAATAAAAAGGAGCAAAAATAACATGCAAAAAGTAAAAAGAAAGTCACACTTAAATCCACTCCTAGAAATACCTGCTAATAAAGCAGTTGGGTATATATCTTCCCAGGTTTTTCTCCCACGTGTGGATACATACGCATAATGTCATATGCACAGCCATATATTAAAAAAAATAAAAAGAGCTGATATTATGCATGCTGCTCCGTCAGCTGCTTTAACAAATGATGTATTCCTCATAGATGTGGATTATGTCAGTAGACATCTTTCCTTATTATAAATAACACTATAATAAATACCCACGTTTGCACATCTTTATGGCCTTATCTAAATGTATCCTTAGGATAAATTCCCAGAAGTGAAATCGCTGTGTTGAAAGAGTATTCACAGTTTCTTTTTTGTTGCATATAGCAGAATGGTCCTTTAGAAAGTTGTTTCTAGGTCTTCACATATTTTCTTGCTGTTTTAAATGGCAACTTTTCTCAATCACCTGTTTTTTTTGTGGTATAGAGTAGGGGTCAGCAAACTGTGGCCCGTGGGCCAAATCCATGCCACTGCCTGTTTTTCTAAATAAAGTTTTATTGAAAGACAGCCATAGCCATCCATTTATGCATTATCAATGGCTGCTTTTGTGCCACACCATCAGAGCTGAGTAGTTGCTGAAGAGACCGTATGACCTGGAGAGCCCATATGACAGGCAAAGCTTAAAATATTTACTCTCTGACCTTCAGGGAAGAAGTTTGCCAACTCCTGATGCCTATTGTAAAGCTTTGCTATAACTATATTGGATCTAATTATAACTATTTTATTAACTCATAGCTTTTTGGGGATTTTTTTGAAAGGTAATCACGAAATTAAGAAATAATTACAATTTTTGTCTCTTCCTTTCCTTTTACTATAATTGACTAGAGCCTCAGGATAATGTTGAATTATAGCAATGATAATGGGTATAATATTCTTAGCTTGGGTTGTAATGCTTCTAGCATTTACCCCCAATGTACTTTTTCTTTGTTTCTAGTATTTTTTATTGTGTTCTGTTATTCCTAGTTCGCAAAAAGTGTTGCTCAAGAAAAATCTCTTCACAGTTTATCAAGAGATTCACATGGAGTATCTCATTTAACTTCTCTAGATTTCCTCATGCTGAATTAATCTTGAAATAAATCCTGCGTGTGGATGGTTTATTATTTTCTTTTAAGCCATTGCTAGAATTGAATTGTTTCTTATATTTGTGTCAGTATTTATGATTCATGTTGGTCCATGGATTTTTGTGTGCTTGGTTTGTCAAATTCTATTATCAAGATTGTGTTGGTCTTGTGAAACAAAGTGGGAGGCTCCCCATGTATTTCTGTCCTCTGGGAAGGACACAGACAAGTAAATCTCTAGTTTGACATGCACTGTAAAGGATAAATTACGAAATCAGTCATAGGGCTCTTGCTTCAAGTGCCAAGAAGGAGGGCAAATTGTGGAGTAGATTTTCTTTTTAAATTAGTATCATCTTATGCCAGATGTATGTGCTTGAAATATAAAATATATATTCTTTGAACTTTTAAATTCTGAGGTAATTCAGACTTAAAAGTTGAAAGAACAGTATGAGGAACGCCTGTATACTCTCTAGCCAGATTTCCTGATTGTTACTCTTCTGCTGTATTTTATCATATTATTCTTTCATGCTCTCTATAAATGTAGAGATATTATCTCATTCTCTGTCTATATCTTTATTCATATAGATAAAATATGTAAATGTATAGATGATACCAATACAC
>SJYA01003345.1:1007995-1025331 GCA_006410615.1 Neotragus moschatus | reverse complement strand
ATCCGTGAACACAGGACTATTTTCTGAGCTTTTACTTTTTTCTTGGCACCAATTGTTTTTCATCACAAGTAACAGAAGCATCAACTCAGACTGGTCTAAACAATAAAGACAACTTGTTGGCTATGTAACCGAAATACCTAGTAATCATGTGGACTTCAGGTAAGGGTTGATCTAGCAACTGAAACTGAGGCTCACATTTCTTTCTTTGTTTCTACTCTGACATCCGTTGTCTCATACTGTCTAAGTCTGCTTGGCTTAGATCGTTGCCAGTAGCAATCAGAATTTAGACTTCCTCATTTGCATCCAGCAAGAGATAGTGTGTTAGGCATAGGAGGAAGTAGATGTTAATGTGCTGCCCCAAGACTACTGTGTAAAAATTAAAAATCTGCACATGACAAAATATTTCAGTAGGTACTGTAATCAAGATTCTAGAGGGAATTTTCTGGTTGTCCAGTGGTTAGGACTTGGCACTTTCACTGCCAGGTCCTGGCTTTGCTCTCTGTTCAGGGAACTAAGATCCCACAAGCCATGCAGCATGGCCAAAAGTAATAATAAAAGATTCTAGAGCTACACTGTTCAGTATGGTAGCTACTAGCCACATGTGGCTTTCGAGCACTTGAAATATGGCTAGCTGGGATTGAGACGTGCTGTAAGTGTAAAGTATACACCAAATTTCAGAGACTTCATTTAGAAAACATGTAAAAATGTCTCGCAAATAAATTGATGATTTATTTCATAAGTTACATATTGAAATAGTTTTAGATACATTGGGTTAAATAAAATATATTATTAAACATAATCTCACCTTTTTTGTTTTACTTATTCAAATATGGCAACAAGGAAATTAACAATTATATATTTGGCTCGGATAATATTTCTATCAGACAATGCTGCTCGAGAGTCCTGATTCGCCCATTAGAAAGGTGAGCTATCTGTGAATAAATTCAAATTTATTTCACTGATAGAGAAGGATCAAAGAACACCTCTAGTAAAAATAGTTCTCTGCTCCCGTCTACAGTCCCCCTCTATCCTGTTACTCTATAGGTGTCCTCTGGGGTTTGTATAACCATCTGAAATTATTTTGTTTGTATGCATACCTATTTGTTTTTCTCATCTATGCTTGCTCACCTGCGTAAAAGAGTCAGGTGATCAGGAAAGAAGCATCATGGGATGAAAACAATAGGTTAGGATATTTGTGTTTTCCCAACTTTACTGCCAGACCTTGGTCATCACCTCAAACCCTGAAAAGTCTTGATAATTTAATTGGTCAGACAACACACTCAATGGTGTATACGAGTTTTAAGTATCTCCTGTAGGGAAAGAGAAGAGGAAAGGGGAACTAGTGAGAGGAAAGGGGAATTAGTGAAAGGAAAAGTGTCGTCTTAGGTTGCTCTCGGTCTTCTTTGGATTCCACTGTTTTTGTTGTTGTTAGTTATACCCATTTCCATTCTCTATTTTTTTTTTCCTTATCCCTAGGGGATCTTTAGTTTGGACTCATGTCACCTCAAGAGAGCTGTTGATAGAATTCAGGGACTTGAATAGGAAAACAAAAATAGCATCTTTATTTGCACTAACCTCTGATGGAACTTTAGCATTTTCTTTAGTTATGACTGTACTTTACAAACTCTAGTTTGTAAGCTGTGACTTGGTTACTAATGGGAGTCATCATTTTTAAAAATCTTAATACAGATGTTACAGCTATCTTGAAATAGCATCTACCTACCTCACCACTTCAAAATCATAGTGGTGGCTAGATTCAATGTGAGATCTTATTTAATGAATTAATGAAGTAGTGCATTTATCATGATTTTAAACAGTAAAACAACTGCTTTGTTAACTGTGTTTGGAAATAACTGGGTTCCATTATAAGCCCATGTTTCTTATGTTCTTGTAGATATTATTTTGAGGATGGCCCATAGGTTTTAAGAGTTTGCCCAGGAGATGTAGGGCACGAAAAAGATTAAGAACCCCTGCCTATGTAAAGACTGTTGGGGCATCCCTCAGAGGTATAGTTTTATTTTACTTTAGCTTTATAATACGTCCTAATTCAGGTGTTTTGAGTGGAGATGGCTATTACATGGCCCCATGGGTCCATTCATACCCAAATATTTGAACAATTTGCTGTCTAGAATCCCTGGGTGATGAACACATTATCGACAGTTAATAGGTGTTTATAAGGATATTAGATGAAACCAGAGATACGTGTTTGGAGTTTGTGCCAATGCCAAGCCTTGAAGTGATTAAGTGCAAGCTTTTATGGGCTTACCTATGCCACAGAACAAATGTATTTATAGATGAAATTACTGTCTATTGCCAAATACCTATTATGAAAGCAGAGAGTTACAAGGTCAATGCCCAACTAGAGATGATGCAGCCTTTGCCATAATATAGTTGAAAATATTTCTAAACAGTGCAAATGATTGCAAGTAGTAATACACAAAGTAGTGTCTTCATTCATAAGTACATATTATGTGGTTTATGAAAGAGCTTGCTTGTCATCTGATCTTAAAGATGGGGACTCTTGTTTGAATTTGGAATGGCAGGGGATGGAGCGGGGCTGTAAACCTGGAGGTGCTGGAGTGAACTTGGCTCTGTTGGAAGGCATGAGCAGGGCTGTTTGTGAGAAATGATAGGGGTGAGATGGGCAGCTGAAGGATGTCAGAATCCATTTTGAGATTTTTGACTGAGGGCAAGGAAGCTGTTTCTGAAACGTGGAATGACAGCCTAGAAATGCTCTACATGAAAAAAAAGAAGTAGAAAAACAGATGAGGGGACATGTTTGTAGTATAAACATTGCAACACATAATGAAAAGTTTCCTGCTAGTTAGCTTGAATGTTGTAGGACGATAAAAAACATTTTACTTTAGAAGATTGTCAACTAAATTTGGGCTCCTTGGACTAAATATAAGTTTTTGGGCATGACTGATGACACAGGATATTCACATCCTGAGAAAGACATATATACACCTGCAATGATTCTTCCCAATCTGCCCACACCCTTTTTGGCATGGTTGGTGTGTATAATGTGTTTTACTTTGTAGTTGTTCAGAAGGGTTGCATATTTTTGAAAAGCCACTTCCTGAAAGAAGATGACTGAAAAAGGAAGAAAAGTCCTAAATTTTGGTGGTAACTATTCAAAGCCTATCCACATGAGCTTTGGTGGTAACAATTCCTGAAGTTCCTTCAAGTCCCCACGTGTTCCTGCTGTTGGTTGCCAGAAGGAGGAATAACAGTGGAGCTGAGAAAAATGGGATTTGGGCAGGAATGTCTAAGGGTCATCCAGATTTCACAGCAAAACCAGATGACTCAGATTTCCTGGGTCTTGAATGTCTAGAGAAATGGAACAATCACTTACCTTTATTCTACTTAGTCAGTGGCAAAACTCAGTCATTAGAAAAATAAAAAAGTTGGTTGTGCACAAATGCATGGCCAAGTGGAGTTGAACATTTCATCCTCCCATTTCCTAACTCTGATTAGATGATTTCAGCTGAGCTCTCATCCTCAATTCTGAGAACTTTTCAACTGCAGCTTGAAGGTGTGGCTGAATTGAGCATCTTTACAATGTGGAAAAATCCCTATTTCTCCCCTGTTTTACTACTAATGTGGGTATTTTGACTCATCTCTCTGAAGTGAGCCTTTAATAGATCCCCTCACCTCCCAAATTCATAAGAATACTTCACACAGAGAAAGGCCTCACAGTCTAGGCACTTTATAGAGGTGACCTTATTTAATAATACACTTGCTACCTTTTTTGAAGTCTCTAAACTGAAGTCTTCACAAGCCTGTAAGATGGAAGGTTTATCTGCTTTTTGGGCATGAGGAAATAGAAGTAGCCAAGCAGTAAAGTCAATCACCAGCCCAAGATCACACAGCTAAGAGGCGATGGAAGAAGGATTAGAATTCAGATGTTTGACCCTTAGCACATGGTAAAACCCCTGAAAACCAGAGAGGTGGTATTATCCCATTTTACAGTTGTGAAAGTTGAGACTTAGAGTGGTTATGTAAGTTTCTCATATTCACACAACTAGTGACCTATAAGGCATCTTCCAGAATAATGATGTCGAAAAGAAATGTAACCTGAGTCATAGATGCAACTCACGTAATTTTACATTTTCTAATAGCTACATTAAAGTAGAAAGGAATTGGATGAAATTATTTTTTTTCCTCTAACACACCATATCCAAAATACTGTCATTTCATGGAATCAGTATAAAAAACTTATGCGTGAGACATTTTACATTTTTTTCTTGCCTACTAAGTCCTTGAAATGCAGGACATGTCTTAAACTTGCAACATGTCACCTTGTTGACAGGTCACATTTCAGGCATTCAATAGCACCTTGCAACTACCCCCTTCTGAATTGGACGGGGCAGTTCTAGTCAAATGCTTCTCAACCCCAGCTGTACACTGGAGTCATTTGGGAGCTTAATAGACACAGATGCCTGGGTCCCATCCTCAGAGGTTGTGATGTAACCGGTCTGGTGTGCACCCTGCATTTCCACTCTTTAAGCTATTTAATACCCTGCTTCTGCAGGTAGTTCTAACATGCAGCCAAGTTTGAGAACCTAGTCAAGGGTGATCTCTAAACTGAGTAAAGAACTGTAGCCACTGTCTATTGGAGAAGGTTCTGTGAGTTTTCTGAAATGAGAGCCATTCAAAATAACCCCTCTGGCAGTATGCTTTGCTAGTGCCAACTAAAGAACGTCGGGCAATGCCCTAACTAATTTATTAATTTCTCTCAACTTATATTTCCCAACATTTTGACCAGGTCTTGGAATAATGTAAGAAAAGAGATTTCTCGTTTCCCCCTTGATCTACACCCCGGTCTGGATATGTGACCAGTGTGAGTAAAGTAAGACATAAAAAAGTTTGATTATTTTAATTGAGGTCAAAGGTGTTGGTGTCAGTCTGGAATCCGTGAGCCGCGGAGAAGGGGAAGTTAGGGTTTGAAAGCTGCAGGTCGTTGCCAGAATGAAGCATGTCTAGTGGGGACCGCGTGGGAAGTGCTGGGCGAGGAAGGGAGGCAATTGTGGCCCGGGCTGAGGTCTGCCGGCTGCACAGCCCACGGTGTGGCAGGACGCCCACGAAGCTGCTCTTGCCAGAGACCTCATGCCCGCCTTCCCAGTCAGCCAAACTTGTATTTTTGCCCCTGAGACCTAGATGTGAAACCCACTATTCATGAATTAAAATGCCTCATCTCACTCAGAGATTCACTTGTCCTTAAAATGCTTTTGCAGTCATTTGGAATAGTTTTCCTCTTGCCTTCTTTTATTTAAATCGAAACACAGCTTGAATATTCTAGACACATTTATTATTTCCCAGGAGGAAAACTACTGGGTCTTCTGTAGTGGTAATGCTATAGTGACATGCAGTTTTGTTGGTTATATTTATTTGACTTAAAATTAAGCAAGAGAGGACACAAACACTGCTGGGTCTTTCATAGCATCAACAAAAATAATACTACATTTCATCGAATCAAAAAGACTGCCAACTGAAAGACGCACCTTTATTTCGTGTATGCTGAGTAAGACTAAGCTATTGCACAATGATTTCTTAGGATTGGGGATTTTTATTTTATGTTCATCAAAAGTTCTTTTAGGCTTAGACATTAATTTTTATCACATATTAGTCTTTTACATTAATTAAAAAGGAAAATGCAAGCAAAAGAGATGGGGTAAGTTCTTCCTAAAACTTCTTCATGGTCTTTTTGATTTCAAACCATCAGTATTTTATATTCTCACAAAACATCCTTTTTCCATCAATAACAGCAGTGATTCAGCATTTCTTTAAAATGTGCTCCCAATCATCTCAGGGATTTTCCTCCAAAGCTATCTTTTTGGATACACAGTAAGTTTTACTTTCATAGCCAAACTCCAGTGAAATCTTTCTGAAGATGCGTTAAGTGACAATTTCCTAGTCAGGCAACCAACCAACTCATTTGAAGTGTTGATGAAAAGAACTGCTAGATCAAGGACACATACAGGCAGGCAATGGCGTCTACTTCGTGACTGTGTCTGGCTGAGAATTTTAAGATGGATTCCAATTTCAGAGATGTTCAAATGTTAAAAAAAAATGTGCTTCTTAGCTTTCATGAAATATGGTGTGTAAATTGTTTTTCTAATAATCAAGATTTCCCAGCTGCTTGTCATATCCACCTTGTTTATGTACGTTTGAACAATTTCAGCAAGGTTTGCCTGCTGTTCCCTCCTCAGCACACCTAGGCTTTAATGAACAAGGATGTGTAAGCAAAACTCCCCCACTTCCTTCTTCTCCAGTTTGCAGCTACAAAGCTGTGCTTTGATACCAGTCTTCTCAACCTTGAATGTGTATGTGGATCATGTGGGAATCTTGTTAAAGTGCAGATTCTGTTTCAGTAAATCTGAGAAGGGCCATGAGGGTATGCATTTCTGGCAAGTTCTCAGGTGATGCCCACATTGCTGTTTCAGGGACCACATGTTGAGCAGTCCGGCTTTGCTACATCTAAGAACATGTTATGGCATTAAAGAAATTCAGTACCTCTCCAGGGTGCATGGGTGTTTTATTTTTCCTTCATTTATATTATTATTTTGATGAAAGCCTCTTTATTGCAAATGTCATTGTATTGAGTAAGAACAAAGATTTCTTAGGATGAAAAGAAAACAAATTTTATATGTCCTCTCTTATGGTACAGGGAGAGGTATTTCTTCCCCTTAATTTGTTTTATGAAGGATTTGCTCATTTTGTTTTCCTTTGCTTTTCTCCTCGAAAAACTTGGGCAGCTTGAGTTTATTAGGAAATCTGCATGTAATTGCAGATTAATAACCTACCCATTAATACCACATTAGTTCATTGTGATTAATAGCATCTGTATGAATACTTAATGAATTAGTAATGACAGACTATTTGCTTTAAAGTGTCAAGAGAACATTCCATGTAAAAAGGCACTACCCATAACAGGAAAATTAATTAGAGACTGGTTGGATAATAACTTGTCACAAATAAGATATGTTTGTTTGAAAAGCCTCATTGGTATTGATATTTGCACAGTGAGAGATATTTTTAAAAACATGCCTGGGCCTCTTAGTTTATAAAATGGGAGGAGAATTTTATTTTCAACAACAATTAAGATGAGTATGGGAACTTACATTTATGAGAGATACATACACTCACATGTGTGCCAGTACACTCATGAGTTGGGCTGTGTCACTAACCAGAGCCTTCTCATAGTGACCTTTTCAACTGAGTTCCAAATTGAACTGTTTCTCCTACCTGCTATCTATTCTGGATTCATCAATTCACTTCCCCAAGGCCCAAACTTTTCTTGTTACTAATTTTATTCCTTTAGCAAATCATTTGTTTTCTCTATGGTTCCTCATTCTAATTCTGTGATGTTGCCATCATTGTTTATTTCTGTCTTTGCCCTACATCCGAGGAAGCGAAGGTCAGGAAAATTATGTGACTTGCCCAAACCAATCCAGCCATATAATTTGTCCCCCACAGATTATGGGTCTAACATTTCAAATGTCTCCAATTTTAACCCAAGCGGAAAGCGCTGCATGAGCCGAGGCTCTGTCCAGCTGGTGCCTTTGAGGAAACTCAAGAAGCTTGGTGTGATTGGAGCTCAGAGTTGGAAGGGAAAGGGGACATAAGACAAAACTGAAGAGAGGAGGGGCCAGAGCATGTAGGCCTTGTAGGCCATTTAAAGGTTTTAGCTTCTATCCTCAGGCAGTGGGAAGCCATTTGTAAATGTCATGTCAGGGCGTGCTGATGCGCGATGAGTTTTGCCAGAGCATCCTGGCTGCATGGCTCGGAGGAAAGGGTTGATGTATGGAGATCAGTTCAGAAGGCCCCAGCATGCTGTTTTGTTTTCTAGCTTGGGATCCAGATTAAGGTAGTTTGTCTTCCTTGTTACAGAAAACCTCAAGCATTATTAGGTATCTTTTTCTCTCTAACTTCAGCATGAAGGGTCATTGTCTTCTCTCTGTATCTCCCCACCCCTTTTTTGGGAAACATTTCCAGGCACCTGGAAGAATCAGCCAGGGGAGCTGTAGCCACAGCCATTGGGTGTGGAAGTTAACTCTGGTCCGACCAGCCCTTTTGGGTCCTCTGCTTGTGCCAAGGATGCTATTGCTTCCTTTGTTTTACAGGAGAGGATTCTGGGTAGAGAAAGGAAAGAAAGCCCAGCTCCAGATCCTTTACTGTCAGAAACCCAATTTTAGAGGGACAGCTCCCTCGACCACACACTATGGTTTCAATAGCCAGGAATAGGACCTCCGCTGCTCTCACCTCCTCATGGAAGGTGGGAGTGAAAACAGGGGTTAGTTGGGAAGTGGCTTTTTAAACCTATGTTTACAGTGTTTTGATGCTGCTGTCATAGATGAGAGAGGACTCATGAAGTCTGGAGCTCAGATTTTTTAGGATTTCAGGGATGCAGTATTTATCCCACTCTTCCTCTCCGTAGGGTGTGGTATAAGCAGGAGTTGAAAATAGCTGTCCTGTGTTGTCTTTTTCATTTTGGAAGTCTTACTGGCATAGTGCTGCTTTTTTTTCCCCCTCTTAAACCAGTGAATTGACTCTCACCTCAAACTCATATTGCATCTCATCTTTAAGAAAGGGACTTTTCATAGCTGGATTTTGTAGAATTGAGGACAAACTTAGACCTAAATAGACCAATGCAAGCAGAGTGTTTCCAGGACAAAAAAAAGTAAAGCNTGGATTCCAATTTCAGAGATGTTCAAATGTTAAAAAAAAATGTGCTTCTTAGCTTTCATGAAATATGGTGTGTAAATTGTTTTTCTAATAATCAAGATTTCCCAGCTGCTTGTCATATCCACCTTGTTTATGTACGTTTGAACAATTTCAGCAAGGTTTGCCTGCTGTTCCCTCCTCAGCACACCTAGGCTTTAATGAACAAGGATGTGTAAGCAAAACTCCCCCACTTCCTTCTTCTCCAGTTTGCAGCTACAAAGCTGTGCTTTGATACCAGTCTTCTCAACCTTGAATGTGTATGTGGATCATGTGGGAATCTTGTTAAAGTGCAGATTCTGTTTCAGTAAATCTGAGAAGGGCCATGAGGGTATGCATTTCTGGCAAGTTCTCAGGTGATGCCCACATTGCTGTTTCAGGGACCACATGTTGAGCAGTCCGGCTTTGCTACATCTAAGAACATGTTATGGCATTAAAGAAATTCAGTACCTCTCCAGGGTGCATGGGTGTTTTATTTTTCCTTCATTTATATTATTATTTTGATGAAAGCCTCTTTATTGCAAATGTCATTGTATTGAGTAAGAACAAAGATTTCTTAGGATGAAAAGAAAACAAATTTTATATGTCCTCTCTTATGGTACAGGGAGAGGTATTTCTTCCCCTTAATTTGTTTTATGAAGGATTTGCTCATTTTGTTTTCCTTTGCTTTTCTCCTCGAAAAACTTGGGCAGCTTGAGTTTATTAGGAAATCTGCATGTAATTGCAGATTAATAACCTACCCATTAATACCACATTAGTTCATTGTGATTAATAGCATCTGTATGAATACTTAATGAATTAGTAATGACAGACTATTTGCTTTAAAGTGTCAAGAGAACATTCCATGTAAAAAGGCACTACCCATAACAGGAAAATTAATTAGAGACTGGTTGGATAATAACTTGTCACAAATAAGATATGTTTGTTTGAAAAGCCTCATTGGTATTGATATTTGCACAGTGAGAGATATTTTTAAAAACATGCCTGGGCCTCTTAGTTTATAAAATGGGAGGAGAATTTTATTTTCAACAACAATTAAGATGAGTATGGGAACTTACATTTATGAGAGATACATACACTCACATGTGTGCCAGTACACTCATGAGTTGGGCTGTGTCACTAACCAGAGCCTTCTCATAGTGACCTTTTCAACTGAGTTCCAAATTGAACTGTTTCTCCTACCTGCTATCTATTCTGGATTCATCAATTCACTTCCCCAAGGCCCAAACTTTTCTTGTTACTAATTTTATTCCTTTAGCAAATCATTTGTTTTCTCTATGGTTCCTCATTCTAATTCTGTGATGTTGCCATCATTGTTTATTTCTGTCTTTGCCCTACATCCGAGGAAGCGAAGGTCAGGAAAATTATGTGACTTGCCCAAACCAATCCAGCCATATAATTTGTCCCCCACAGATTATGGGTCTAACATTTCAAATGTCTCCAATTTTAACCCAAGCGGAAAGCGCTGCATGAGCCGAGGCTCTGTCCAGCTGGTGCCTTTGAGGAAACTCAAGAAGCTTGGTGTGATTGGAGCTCAGAGTTGGAAGGGAAAGGGGACATAAGACAAAACTGAAGAGAGGAGGGGCCAGAGCATGTAGGCCTTGTAGGCCATTTAAAGGTTTTAGCTTCTATCCTCAGGCAGTGGGAAGCCATTTGTAAATGTCATGTCAGGGCGTGCTGATGCGCGATGAGTTTTGCCAGAGCATCCTGGCTGCATGGCTCGGAGGAAAGGGTTGATGTATGGAGATCAGTTCAGAAGGCCCCAGCATGCTGTTTTGTTTTCTAGCTTGGGATCCAGATTAAGGTAGTTTGTCTTCCTTGTTACAGAAAACCTCAAGCATTATTAGGTATCTTTTTCTCTCTAACTTCAGCATGAAGGGTCATTGTCTTCTCTCTGTATCTCCCCACCCCTTTTTTGGGAAACATTTCCAGGCACCTGGAAGAATCAGCCAGGGGAGCTGTAGCCACAGCCATTGGGTGTGGAAGTTAACTCTGGTCCGACCAGCCCTTTTGGGTCCTCTGCTTGTGCCAAGGATGCTATTGCTTCCTTTGTTTTACAGGAGAGGATTCTGGGTAGAGAAAGGAAAGAAAGCCCAGCTCCAGATCCTTTACTGTCAGAAACCCAATTTTAGAGGGACAGCTCCCTCGACCACACACTATGGTTTCAATAGCCAGGAATAGGACCTCCGCTGCTCTCACCTCCTCATGGAAGGTGGGAGTGAAAACAGGGGTTAGTTGGGAAGTGGCTTTTTAAACCTATGTTTACAGTGTTTTGATGCTGCTGTCATAGATGAGAGAGGACTCATGAAGTCTGGAGCTCAGATTTTTTAGGATTTCAGGGATGCAGTATTTATCCCACTCTTCCTCTCCGTAGGGTGTGGTATAAGCAGGAGTTGAAAATAGCTGTCCTGTGTTGTCTTTTTCATTTTGGAAGTCTTACTGGCATAGTGCTGCTTTTTTTTCCCCCTCTTAAACCAGTGAATTGACTCTCACCTCAAACTCATATTGCATCTCATCTTTAAGAAAGGGACTTTTCATAGCTGGATTTTGTAGAATTGAGGACAAACTTAGACCTAAATAGACCAATGCAAGCAGAGTGTTTCCAGGACAAAAAAAAGTAAAGCTCTCCTTGCAGAATGTTCACGTTGAATTAAAATGGAGCTGCAGAGTAAGGAAATCAGCAAAGAAAGGGTGAAGGAGGTGATCTGACTTTGGCTGAGGTAGGGAATGGGGGAGGAGGGAATCTGGACTGGTGATGTCCTGGGGTCACAGGCATCCAGAAGGACTACTAATAACTGTCAGCTCTAGTAAAGTTAGAGATGGAGAGGAGGGATGGTGAGTGCTATTGGTTGAAAGTAGTGGTTCTCAAAGTATGTTCCTGTGCCTCAGCATCAGCATTACCTAGGAATTTGTTTGAAATGAAAATTCCTGGGCCCCACCCCAGACCTATTGAATCAGACACTCTGGCAAAAGGACCCAACACTGTGTATTAACAAGCCCCTTTGACAGACCCACAGCCAGTATACTACTGAATGGTGAAAAGCTGAAAGCCTTCTTGCTAAAATCTAGAACAAGACAAGGATGCTCACTCTCACCACTTCTATTCAACACAGTATGGGAAGTCCTAGCCACAACAATCAGAGAAGAAAAGGAATAAAAGGCATGCAAATTGGAAGAGGTAAAATTGTCATTATATGCAGATGACATGATGTTATATGTAGAAAACTCTACAGACTCCACACAAAAACAGCTAAAACTGATAGATGAATTCAGCAAGGGAGAAGGATAAAAGATTGACGTACAGAAATCTGCTATATTTTTTATATTAACAATGAAATATCAGAAAGTGAAAGTAAAAAAAAAATCCCTTTTAAAATCACATCAAAAAATAAAATAGGAATAAACCTGATCAGGGAGGTGAAAGACTTATTCTAAGAACTATAAAACATGGATAAAGAAAATTAAAGAATATTCAAAGAAATGGAAATATATCCCATGCTTTTGGCTTAAAATAAATAATATTATTAAAATGGCCATACTACCCAAAGCAATCTACACATTTAATGTTGATCCCTATCAAATTGTTGTTCTGTTGCTAAGTTGTGTCCAACTCTTTGCAACCCCATGGATAGCAGCACTCCAGGCCTCCCTGTCCCTCACTGTCTCCCACAGTTTGCCCAAGTTCATGTCCATTGAGTTCATGATGCCATCCAACTATCTCATCTGCTCTGTTGCCCCATTCTTCTTTTGCTTTCAATCTTTGCCAGCATCAGGGTCTTTTCCATTGAGTCAGCTGTTCACATCATGTGACCAAAGTATTGGAGTTTCAGCTTCAGCATCAATCTTTCCAATGAATATTCAGGGTTGATTTCCTTTAGGAATAACTGGTTTGATCTCCTTGCTATCCAAGGGACTCTCAAGAGCCTTCTCCAGCACCACAGTTTGAAAGTATCAATTCTTCAGTGTTTAGCCCTCTTTATGATCCAACTGTCACATCCATACATGACTGCTGGAAAAACCATAGCTTTGACTAGATGGACCTTTGTGTCCATCTTTGCTTTTTAGTATGCTGTCTAGGTTTGTCATAGTTTTCCTTCTGAGAACCAAGTGTCTTTTAATTTCATGGCTGCAGTCACCATCTGCAGTGATTTTGGAGCCCCCTAAAATAAACTTTGTCACTGCTTCCACTTTTTCCCCTTCTATTTGCCATGAAGTGATGGTATCAGATGCCATGATCTTCATTTTCTGAATGTTGAGTTTTAAGCCAGGTTTTTCACTCTCCTCTTTCACCCTCATCAAGAGGCTCTTTAGTTCCTCTTCACTTTCTGCCATTAGAGTGGTATCATCTGTAGATTTGAGGTTGTTGATATTTCTCCTGGCAATCTTGATTCCAGCTTGTAACTCATCCAGCTCGGCATTTTGCATGATGTACTCTGCATATAAGTTAAATAAGCAGGGTGACAATATACAGCCTTGATATACTCCTTTCCCAATTTGGAGCCAGTCTCTTGTTCCATGACCGGCTCTGACTGTTGCTTCTTGACCTGCATATAGGTTTCTCAGAAGGTAGGTAAGGTAGTCTGGTATTCACATCTCTTTAAGAACTTTCCATAGTTTGTTGTGATCCACACAGTCAAAGGCTTTCATATAGTCAATGAAACAGAAGTAGATGTTTTTCTGGAATTCTCTTGCTTTCTCAATGATCCAACAAGTGTTGGCAATTTGATATCTGGTTCTTCTGCCTTTCCCAAATTCAGCTTCTACATCTGGAAGTTCTCGATTCAAGTATTGCCGAAGCCTAGCTTGAAGGATTTTGAGCATAACCTTACCAGCATGGGAAATGAGTGAAAATAACCTATCACATTACCCATGACATTTTTCATATAACTAGAACAAATAATCTTAAAATATATATGGAACCATAAAAAACCCAGATTTGCCAAAGCAATCCTGAGGGAAAAGAAGAAAGCTGGAGGCATAACTTTCCCAGACTTCAAATAATACTACAAAGTAATGGTAATCAAAACAGTGTGGTATTGACACAAACACAGATATGTGGATCAATGGGACAAACTAGAGAGCCCAGAAATAAACCTATGCATTTGCGCTCAATCTTTGACAAAGGAGGCAAGAATGTACAATGGATAAAAGATAATCTCTTTAGCAAGTGGTGTTGGGAAAGCTGGACAGACACATGTATATGAATAAAGTAAGAACGCAACCTCTCACCATACACAAAAACAAATTCAAAATGGTTTTAAAACCGAAATATAAGACATGACACCATGGAACTCCTAGAAAAGAAAATAGGCCAATGTTGCTCTGACATAAATCAGAGGTGGGGGTAGGGATAAATTAGGAGGTTAGGATTAGCAGATACAAACTACTATATATAAGATAGATTAACAAGTAGGTACAACTGTATAACACAAGGAACTATGTTCAATATACTATAATAAAACATAATGAAAAATAATATGAAAGAAAAAATATATATCTGTGTACCTATATCACTTTGCTATAGACCATAAACAAATATAATATTGTAAATCAACTATACTCCAATAAAAACAAAAAGAAGCCCTTATGATCCTGATACATGTGCAAGTTTGGAAACCACTGGTTTGTACTAGGACATAATGTGAAGTTAAGCTTTAGGGACCAGCTAATTTTGTTTTAATCAAGCCTCACCAGGCCTCCTACCTCTGACTAGGAGCCTCAGGAGTATGTGTCCCTGGTCTCAAATAGGGCTACAGGGCAAAGTGGGTAGGCGGCTCAGTATAGACACACTCCACTGCTGCAAAAACCAGTCTCAGTATAACCTGGGAAGGCATTTCTTTCAGTTATTAATGTGATGAAGAGCTCTGTCAAGAAAGTCCATGAAGACTGCCTCTAGTTTAGCCACCTGGGGGCCTTGTTCTTATATAGGAAAGAAACTTGCAGAATTTTGCTGGGCACCTGCTGGTCAAATGAGCAAAAGTCAAGGACCTGGGTCCAAATCCAAGCTCTGACTTTACTAGCTGAGTTTTCTTGGACAAGTTATTACAGTTTTCTTGCCTGTAGGCTAGGGTTAATGATACATGCTGTTTAGGGGTGGTGGGGGATTAATTGAGGTCATGGACAATACACCTGGCACAGAGCAGCTGCTTAATAAATGAACGCTGTCACCAGGGTCCTTGAATGTCTCAGGACTACTCAGGAAGGACCACTGCGGGGGGTATATAACCATACGTGGCCTTTTCCTTGTAATGTTAAGGTTATAGAAATAGGCAGGAAAAGTGTAATTAATATTTGTCCTATAGGAAAAAACTGAAGATGAATTTTAATGACTCTTTAAGTTCAGCACAGGCCTTACATTGAATTATCTGCTAAGATACAAATTATCTAAATAGGAAAGCTATTTTTATGAGTTAAAATATCATGCTGGCAGATTCATTGTAATGCTATGCCATCAAGGAATGATTTTAAAATTTAATTTAAATTATTTTGAAGTGTGACCCTGATAAGCGAAATCCTTAAAAATTCACTTACAAGTGAACATAATAAAAGAGTTACCTTCTGTTAGACTTTTGTAGTGTCTGGCAGTTGTATAAAATTAATTTCATTCTGGGTCAAAGAGGTCCTTGATGCTAAAATGGGGATATTTTTATATTATTTGGTAACCCATGATTTAGATTGATGAGTTAGAGGTTTTTAATGCCCCTAAAGTAATCTCTGTCCCTTTTTCTTAAGCTAGTGCCAACCAACAATTATCATTTATGAGATGATCATAAAAAATGAACAGAGGAAAGGCTTCTGACAGCTCTTCTCCCTATATTTGGGTGGGAGTTTTCCAGAAGAATGAGAAATATCAGCTCTTATTGTCTTTGCAGTATGTCAAACAGACTCAGTTAATCCCATGCTTGACCGGCTATGGGGCTGAGGAACTGCAAAGTCAAGTGTCACACAATTCGTGTGAAAACATGAGGGTTATGAGATCCACAGACCATGACTTAGTTAACTTGGATTTTATTTTTTTAATGAGAATAACAACAGGCTTTGCAAGCTGATTTAGAGTCTCCACGTCTAACTGCATAAGAATTTAATACCCATGAAGTGTGAGTTAGAAAAATGAAATTTTTCAGTACAGTAAATAAACTGAGGAGCCTGGAAACCAAATTGAAGTCTGTAGCCTGGAAAATCAACAGAGACTAAAAATAGTAAGATTAGAGGTGACATTCAACCATGGACCAGCCAAAGGTGGTTTTTAAGTACCACCAAAGGAGAAACCAGACCATCATATGATAGGTTTAAAAAAATAGATGTGTCTAGAGAATATTCTGTTTATTATGTAGGTGTGGAAGGGCACATTTTCCCTTAAAATGTAGATCTGGTTTTCTAAAGTTTTGAGTTTTCGTGTACCTTCTCTCACTAGAGCTAAGAGGACACTTCCCCTGATTTCTGAGGGAAATACTTATCTGCATGAAATTGAGAATTCAATTTGACAAGGTTTTAGAATGCAGTTGCTGCTTCTATTAAGCAAATCAGGCAAACAGCTCCAGCGAACTCTTAGCAAATAGCCAGAGAGTCCCCTTTAGAACTGGCACACAGAATGATTACAGGGTCTGAGAAAGAACACAGAGGAACGGGTTTTGAAAGAATCTCTGTGCTCATTACTTCTTGGCCTTTTGGCTAAGATCAAGTGAAGAATCCCTGTGCTCTGAGAGCCATCTTCTTTAAATGGCATCAGCTTAACACCAGAGTTCTCGGTAGGTGTTTGCTCACAGGCCTAAAACTTTGTGCATGTGGAGTTTTTGAAAACAGTCTTAGTTGGGAAAGTCTTAAATATTGCAGAAACTCCAAATGATTGGCCTCAGCTGAATGTGATTATCCTGAGCTCCTGACTTAGCAGGAGACTGCCAAGTCCTCAGGAGTATCACTGTTCTTTTGGAATGCTGTCTTATTCCAGAGCTCTCAGTAAATGCCCTGTCTGAGCAGAAGTAGACTGAATGAGTAGAACTGAGAGTCATATCTGGCTTCTGTGCTTAAAGGAGGTGGGATTCTGTGTGTCCTCCTCCCCTCCCTCATAGAAGAGAAGGAAAGTGGAAGTGCATGGTTAACCCACGACCATTGGTGAAAAAAAGACTTGGGTAGCTTAAAAACTGGTATTTGCCCACCTGCCAATGCAAGGGACACAGGTTAGATCCCTGGTCAGGGAAGATTACACAGGCTGTGGTGGGGCAGCCAAGCCTGTATGCCACAACTGCTGAAGCCTGCATGCTCCAGAGCCCATGCTCCACAAGAAGAGAGTAGCCCTGCTCACTGCAGCCAGAGAAAGCCCAAGCGCAGCAACAGAGACCCAGCACAGCCGTAAATACTTAAAAAAAACAGATGAAATCTTGGATCTCATTGTGTGATATAGGGACTGGAATGTGAAAAGGAGATTATGGATGTTAGTATAATCAGGACATTGCTGATTATAAAAAGAAATAATAAGAGAAGTCCAGTTTCTCACATTTCATTTGCACAAAAATCTCAGACTTTCCTTGAGAGGAATTCAACTCGGCAGACATTGAACACCAGCCATGCCAATTGCTAAGCTCTGGTGTTCAAAGATGAATGTGACCCGAGCA
>SJYA01003345.1:978399-995624 GCA_006410615.1 Neotragus moschatus | reverse complement strand
TAATTCTAGTGGGGAGAGATGGGCTGAGACTTTCTGAACTCTGCTCTTCCCCTCCCCTCACTCCTCTAACAAAGGAGTGAACACATGCTCTGGTTCCTTGTTTTCCTTTCACTAAGAGCTTGTGTACATGCCCCAAATTTCATTGTCAAGTTCAGTCTTGAATCTTTTGTCCTTCCTTTCAGAGGATAAGGCAAAACTTGTTCTAAGTGCTTGGCTGCATTTTCTGTTGGGAGAGTAAGCATCTCTTCCACAAAGGAATGGGCCACAAGGACATACCCTGAGGTGTGGAGTATGACACTGGAAAGTCATACTGGAAAGTCAGGAAGTCATCAGAAAACTGCCAACAGCAGAAGGTTCATCAGAGAACTTGGCAAGAATGCAAACAGCACTTCTTAAATTGTTTTGTCTTTTGATTCTATTTATTTTTTTGCTTCTGCAATTCCTTTAGTAATGAAAATTTTGGTGAACCACCGATTTTCTCCCTCTATTCTGTTCTTTGTTAAATCAGAAAATATTAATGATATAGTGATACTTTTTATTGGAGTAGAGTTGTTTTACACCACTGTGTCAGTTTCTGCTGTACAGCAAAGTGAGTCAGTCGTAAGTGTGCGTATATCCCATTTTCTAGATTTCCTTCCCATTTAGATCAGCATGGAGCACTGAGTTCTCTGTGCTATTCAGTAGGTTCTCATTTATTCGTGCGTGCTCAGTTGTGTCTGACTCTTTGTAGCCCCGTGGACTGTAATCCAGGCTCCTCTGTCCATGGGAATTCTCCAGGCAAGAACACTGGAGTAGGTTGCCATTTCCTTCTCTAAGGTTCTCATCGGTTACCTATTTTTTTTACATAATAGTGGATGTATGTCAATCCCAATCTCCCAGTTCACCCCACCCTCCCTCCTTTCCCTATGATGTTTGTTCTCTACATCTGTGTCTCTATTTCTGTTTTACAAATAAGATTATACCATTTTTCTAGATTTCATGTATGTGCGTTGATATATGACATTTGTTTTTCTGACTTCACCCTGTATGACAGTCTCTAGGTCCATTCACGTCTCTGCAAATGGCACGATTTCTTTCCTTTTTATGGCTGAGTAATATCCCATTGATATATGTACCATAGCTTCGTGATACATTCCTCTGCTGATGGACGTTTAGGTTGTTTCCATATTCTGGCCATTGTAAATAGTGCTGAAATGAACACTGCGGTGCGTGTATCTTTTTGAATTAAGTTTTTTTTCTGGGTATATGCCCAGGAGTAGGATTGCTGGGTCATATGATAGTTCAATTTGGTATATTGATATCTAAATCATATAAATATAAAAACTTTAGGATATATTATTCTCTCCTGATATAAGTTAACTTTAAAAAATCTATATGCTGGAGTTTATTTTTTTAGTAATAACAAGGGACTGGCAAATTTTTTTCTGTAAAGGATCAGATAGGAAATATTTTGGGCTGTGTGGGCTATAATGATCTCTGTTTCAACTGTTCATCTTGCTGTTATATGTGGTAAAGCAGCTATAGACAATATGTACATAAATGAGGATGGCTGTATGGCGGGCTGGCCGCAGACTGTAGTTTGTCCATCTCTAATTTAGCCAATGGCCACCTCAATAAAAAATCTTTAGTCATTGAAAGAATTCCCATCTCTTCAAGAGGAAATTGTTAGCTACAGAGACAGCTGTGTTTTTGTGTTGGGTGATGGAACAGCAGCATGGCGCTGAGAATATTCTAATGCTCTCCGCATGAGACAGGCTCTTCAGTGCTCTATGTTTTTGATGGTGGTGATGGCCCAATTGACCGCTGTTCCATGTTGACAGATTACTCACTTAAACAAACCAGCAAACCATGTTTTAAGACTGTCCTTCTTGGTAACTTCCCTGGCAGTCCAGTGGTTAAGACTCCTTGCTCCCAGTGTAGGGAGTTTACCTGTTTACCTGGCTAGGAAACTAGGATCTCACATTCCATGTGGCCTAAAAAAACCAGGCTTTTGTTCTTAATTTCAGAACTATTGTGATATCTTGTATTGTGCAAATATATTAAGTGGTGTTTTTTAAAAAATATATTTTACTTTTTTAATTAGAGGATAATTACTTTACAATATCGTGATGGTTTTTGTCATATATCAACATGAATCAACATTAGGTATACATATGTCCCCTCCCTCTTGAACCTCCCTCCCACCTTCCACCCATCCCACCCCTCTAGGTTGTCACAGAGCCTTGGCTTTGGGCTCCCTGTGTTATACATGAACTCCCACTGGCTGGCTGTTTTACATATGGTGATGTATATGTTTCAATGCTATTCTCTCATATCATCCTGCCTCTCCTTCCCCCACTATGTCCAAAAATCTGTTCTTTGTGCCTGTGTCTCCTGCTTTGTTTTTTCGATTCCACATAATAAGTGAAGTCAGATAGCATTTGTCTATCTCTGCGTGTCTTATTTTACTTAATACCCTCTAGGTTCATCTGTGTTGTCACAGATGGCAAGATTTCATTCTTTTTTATGGCTAATTACGCCTGGCGTGCTGCGATTCATGGGGTCACAAAGAGTTGGACACGACTGAGCGACTGACCTGAACTGAACTGAATTTTCCCTTATATATACCTTCCTTNCTAACAGCTGATCTTTCAAGAGAAATCTGCAGGCCAGAAGGGAATGGCAGGATATACTTATAGTGATGAGAGGGAAAAACCTACATACAACCAAGATTACTTTATCCAGCAAGGATATCATTCAGATTTGAAGGAGAAATCAAAAGCTTCATAGACAAACAAAAGCTAAGAGAATTCAGCACTTCCAAACCAGTTCTTCAACAAATGCTAAAGGAACTTCTCTAGACAGGAAACACAGAAAAGGCCTAGAAAAGCAAACCCCACACAGTAAAGTAAACAGAAGCATACTTATCAATAATTACCCTAAGTGGTATTTTGAAGTCAGTTAATTTTCAGTTTGGCTGATTGTCCTCTAAAAAAGTTAACAGTTGGTCTTTGATTCAGGTTCCAAATAAGAATCACATGCACATTTAGTTGCTATATCTATTTTAATCTACAGCATACTAAATTTGACTGATTTCAGGGTAACCTCATACCTAATGAGAGAAAATTCTGGTTTATAGGAGAATCACAGCTTTAAAAGGCAGGAGAATCACAGCTCTATTTAGTTATTTATTTTTGCCAAATATAAATTGTTTTAATTGTCTTCAGTGTTTCTTACCACAAGAATATGGGTATCTAAGAGTTAACTACTGATATTTTATAATCTTGCAGCCACAGAAACTCAAGTTTATTTGATCACATCATCACAGTATACTCACTAGTGTGCTTTGAAGGCAATTTTACCAAATCCAGAGAGCTAAATAGAAATTTGTCTCCTCTATGTGAATTTTTTTTTAAATTTTTACTTTATTTTACTTTACATTACTGTATTGGTTTTGCCATACATTAACATGAATCTGCCATGAGTGTACATGAGTTCCCAATCCTGAACCCCCTCCCACCCCATATCATCTCTCTGGATCATCCCCGNCATCCAGCCCAGTGTTTCTCATGATGTACTCTGCATATAAATTAAACAAGCAGGGTGACAATATACAGCCTTGACGTACTCCTTTCCCAATTTGGAACCAGTCTGTTGTTCCATGTCCAGTTCTAACTGTTGCTTCCTGACCTGCATACAGGTTTCTCAGTTTTAAAAGGCAAGAGAACTAATAGAACTTAAAGATTACCATTTTTAAAAATCCCTAATGAATAAAAGGATCAAAGCAACTGTCATCAATGGCTGCTAAAACTATTAGATGAATAGTTGATGGGAAAATTCAGGAGAGAGCAGACTGATATCAGATGAACCCAGATATCGGTGGTAGGCCATTGCTAAAAGTGGGACAACCAGATTTTGTGTGCCTCATGATACTGTGCAGTGGGAAGCATAAGCTATCACCAATGATGCCAAAAGAAAAGGGGAAAAAATTGAACTTGGGTCTAATCAAGCCTGTAGTTTGCATATCAGCTTATGGGAAACTGAGTAATAGAGGATCACAATAATCAGTTTTTAACAGCTTGCCTTGCACACTTATTATTCAGTTACACTGATCCTAGAGACATTGAACTGTCAATAATAGAGCACTTTCCAAGTGTAAGGAGGTACTCATGTGCTTACTGCTGCTCTCCTTTGCCAAGGTGGCAGCTTCTTCCAAGCTGATGTGTTTGAGCATGCCCTAGCATTTGAGTGCAGTGTGTTTGCTTTAGGTATATCCCTGTTTATACCATTTTATGTGAGGGGCTATTCACACACCTGAATTAACAGGTTAGAGCTACAGTCTTTCTAACCATGATGCAGGTGTTAGAAATTCAAGCATATATCTAGGTATCGGTAGGAACAGCTTTCTTCTGAGATGTGCATAAAGCCCGATGAACCTGATAACAAAAACTAGCATATCGATGGCTGCCAATGTTGTAAAATTTGTGAGTGTTGCTTTTGTTAGAAGTAGTTAAAACTCTAAAAAAGGAAAATCTAATTGAATATTTGGAGCCCATGAAGCACCTTTTAAGTTTTGTGGAACGTAATTTGAAAACCACTACCATAGTGGGAAAAAGAGTAGGCTTTGGTGTTTAAAGAGACTGAGACCTGGCTTTGTGATCTACTCACTGAATGTCTTTGTGCAGGCTGTTCACCTCTCTCAGTCCCATCTTCCCCAGGTGTAATGAAAGGTTGATTTCAATTTACTTTTCACTGTTGCTGTGAGATTTCGATGGGATGACCTTGCTGACAATTCACAGGATAGATATGGTGCACAGTAGCACGTGGCAAAAGGTACCTTTCTCTTACATCATGATCAGGCAGCTTGTCAGAACCACTTGGGGAATGTTTCTCTTCAATTTTTGTGCCAAACATACATCTCAGATCTCAAATTCAGATGCACAAGAAACAGGCATTTTCTTTAGTCAGTCTCATCTCTGTCGCTGAACTCCCACCCCACCTTCTAGTTGGAAAGTGAGGCAGTCTAGACCCTTCCTCACTTGGCAGCTACTTCATTTCTCAGCCTTCTCCTAAGGCAGCGATCCCCAACCCTTTTGGCACCAGGGACCAGTTTCTTGGAAGACCGTTTCTCCATGGACTGGGAGTGGGGGATGCTTCAAGTCCATTACATTTATTGTCACTTTATTTCTATTATAATTACATTAGCTCCACCTCAGACATCAGTCATCAGATCCTGGAGGTTGCGGACCCCTGTCCTAGGGGACTGAAGACCCTGTGATCATCAGTTATCTATTTCTGAAAGGAAACCTGCCATCCCAGCCCCTGTGGCCCCCTCAGCTGTGCCTCTCTGTGGCTGGGGCCCTGGGCCCCCAACTCCCTCTCAAATCCTGCCATTTTCTAGGGACATTGACTGGTCCCTCTGCTCACAAGAAACTCTGACTTCTTTGACTGCCTCAAAGGTCTTCTTTCTGCTCTGGGAGAACTCTCTCTTAACCCTAAACTCTTCTCCCTCAATGCATTTAGACTTCCTTTTCCATCACATTCTATTGCTATTTTCTTCAATGTTCTAGGCTTTTCTAATCCCACAAACCCATGGGAATAAAGGCAAAAAACCTGCTTGGGAAGGCACCTCACTGTGGGCATACTCTTAGGTGGTATCTTTGGGTGAAGAAAAAAGACACTCTTCCAATGGGTATTCCCATGCCGAGGACATGTGGTTTGGCAAGCTGGGGCTGCTCAAGGCTACATGATGGTGCTCTAAGTTCCCCTGAGGTAGGATGACACAAAATTTGCTACAGACTTAAATGGGAGAAAGGAAAAACAAAAATACACGAGACGGCAGATTAATGCCTCAGAACATATCTTGCTACATGTGTTTGGGTTCATTTTGTGTAAGGAGATAGCAAGAATGAGGATTGAAGGGACAGTAAAAGACTTTGGAATATCTGTGGTCCTGAAAGAGTGTTCGGAACGTCAAGGTTGTGTCAGTATGTGTTACCAGAACAGCGACTTGAAGTGATCATCAGCCAGCGGCCTGCATTTGTGCGACTCTTAGTAAAATCTGTAGGGATGATAAGGACAGACTCTCCTGGAGATAAAGGTTTTCTTGTTTGTCCTATAACTACATCATAATGTGTGAGATGTTTCTTCCTGTATTACTGTTTCATTTCCTAACCTGTGTGTCGTTTCAGTCAGAGAAAAAAATTCATATTTCAGTTCAGGGTATTGGATTTCCTAAACATGTGTTTTATTTTCTACTTGCAATATTAAGATCAGTTACAAATGCATGGATTAAAAAACCTCAAATAGCATAGTGTCCTAATATTGGCCTCTTGAGAAAGTCTTTTGCCTCAAGCGTTTGTCTGTTTCTAGTTTTAGTTAACTAACCGTATTCAATCAGTTTCATATATTTAAGAGGTTCCCTCGGAACTGTCACAATCTGAAGATTTAAAGCAGGTCCAGTAACTTCACTTGAGTTGTCTAAACTTTTACAATAAATGGATTTAACTTCATTTTATCAGAGGGAAGCTTTGGCTTTCTTGATATTGTCTACACAGTTTCCTTTCCTTTGAGACTAAAGCTCAAAAAATTCTCCAAGTGGTTCAACTCTAATTGAAAGCCAAAGCATCTTAATCATAATATCGTGTTTCATGTTCCTGGCTTACTTAATTTTTGGAAGAAAGGGTGGTGTATTGGGAATTGGAATATGATGAAGCCAGGCTGGCTTGTGACTTGGTTGTTTGGGGCCAATTAGAGAAGATTGAACACAATAATTTGAGGTTTTTAGCAATACACCCAGGCAAGGTCGATGTTATGAAAACATCTTTTCCCCCCAATTAGCTTAACTTTTTAAATGTGTGGATAAGATTTTAGGTAGAAAATTTGATGTTGGGTTCAGTTTTATTCAGTCTTTGGGCAGTTGCTTATACTCAAGAAAGAATAGCCAGAAATTTAGAGGAAGTTCTGGAACTTAAACATTTTTATTTATTTAAAATTTTACTTACAGTTAAATTCACTTTTTGTGAAGCACAAGCCTGTAAGTTTTTACAAACGCGTGGAGTCACAGAATCACCACCATAATCAAGACAGACAATAGTTCATCCCATCACTTTCCCCAGATGTACCTTGTGTTGCCCTTTTGAAATCACCCACTCTCCCCACCCCCTGTTCTCCATCCCTGTAGTTTTGCCTTGTTTGGAGATGTGATTAAAATATGCCCATATTGTTTAGTAGCTCATTCCTTTTATGGGTGAGTGTCACAGTTTACCCATTTGCCAGTTGAAGGACATTGGGGTTGTTTCAGATTTTTGGCAATAATGAATATTACATGCAGGTTTCTGTGTGAACATAAGTTTTCATTTATCTTTGGTAAGTGGCTGGGAAGTGATATTGCTGGGTCATATGTACGTTCAGTTTTGTAAGAAGCTATCAGACTGATTTCCAAAGTGACTCTGTCATGTTGCATCCCCACCAACAGTGTATGAGTGAACTAATTTTTCCACATTCTCACCAGTACTTGGCATTATCAGTGTTTTGGTTTTTTGGCCATTCCATGAGTCATGGGGAACTCAGTTCCCCAACCAGAAATTGAACCTATACCCCTTGTAGTGGAAGCGTGAAGTCTTAACCACTGGACTGCCAGAGAAGTCCCTGACATTATCAGTGTTTTTGGTTTTGGTTTTTGCCATCCTAGTAGATGTATAGTGGTATTTTACTGTGGGTATCATTTACATTTTTTAATGACTAGTGATTTTAAGCATCCTTTCATAAATTTATTTTCCATTTGAATATTTTCTTGGGTGAAATGTCTGTTCAGATCTTTTGTCCAGTTTTAAATTGGGCAGTTTGTTTTCTTATTGAGTTATGAGGGTTCTTTATATATTCTGGATGCAAGTCCTTTGTCATATATGTGATTTTCAGATATTTTCTCCCTATCTGTAGCTTATCTTTTTTATTCTCTTAACAGTGTCTTTCACAGAGCAAAAATGTTTAATGATGATGAGGTCCAACTTATTTTTTCTTTTATGTATCTGATTTTGGTGTCATATCTAAGAACTCTTTGTGTAACCCCAGGTCAAAGATTTTCCCATGTGTTTTTTACTGCAGGTTTTATTTGTTGTTGTTATTCAGTTTCTAAGTTGTGTGCGACTCTTTGTGACCCCATGGACTGCAACACTCCAGGCTTCACTGTCTTTCGTTATCTCCCAGTTTGCTCAATCAAATTCATGTCCATTGAGTCGGTGATGCCATCTAACCATGTCAGCCTCTGTCCCCCTCCTCCTTTTGCCTTTCGTCTTTCCCAGCATCAGGATCTTTTCCAATGAGTCATCTCTTTGTATCAGGTGGCCAAAGTAANAACACTCCAGGCTTCACTGTCTTTCGTTATCTCCCAGTTTGCTCAATCAAATTCATGTCCATTGAGTCGGTGATGCCATCTAACCATGTCAGCCTCTGTCCCCCTCCTCCTTTTGCCTTTCGTCTTTCCCAGCATCAGGGTCTTTTCCAATGAGTCATCTCTTTGTATCAGGTGGCCAAAGTAATGGAGCTTCAGCTTCAGCATTAGTCCTTCCAGTGAATATTCAGGGTTGATTTCCTTTAGGATTGACTGGTTTGATCTCCTTGCAGTCCAAGGGACTCTCAAGAGTCTTCTCCAGCACCACAATTCAGAAGCATCAGTTCTTTGGCGCTCAGCCTTCTTTATGGTCCAACTCTCACATCCATACATGACTACTGGAAAAAACATAGCTTTGACTATACAGACCTTTGTTGGCAAAGTAATGTGTCTGCTTTTTAATATGCTGTCTAGGTTTGTCATAGCGTTCCTTCCAAGGAGCAAGCTTCTTTTAATTTCATGGGTGCAGTCTCCAATCCACAGTGACTTTGGAAGTTTTATATTGTGAGGTTTTATATGTAGTTTTAGATCCATATCGTATTAATTTTTGTGCAGGTCATGAGGTCCGCTTTGAAATTCATTTTTTTTGACAAATGGATATCTGATTATTCTAGCACATTTTTTGGAAAAGATTATAATCTTCTCTTTGATTACCTTTAAGCTGCTGAAAGTTTTAATTCAAGAAATTATGCTATAATTTTCTCTAATAATTATTATATATATTTAGTTGTCTGATTATTATTTGTGTTTTCATCACCTATTTTAAACTTTCCAGAGAGGGCTCTAAAGTTTGCAAAGATTTCTCAAAGCAACATTGATAACTGTCATTGATTGCTGCAGCACCTGTTTGCTTTGAATTGTTTTAGTAATGGTGACACGTGCTCAAAATATGGCAGGGATCCCGACCTCATGACTCATCAACATGGTACAGAAGAATTTTCAGTGCCAGCGGAATGCTTTGTTTTTGTTTCAACAGCTGGACCAAGCGGCTCTCTCCCTAGCCGTGAGGGAAGACTACCTTGATAACAGCACGGAAGCCAAGTCTGTAAGTTTTCCTCATTCAATTCTGCATCTTGTCAGTCACTGGGAGGTTTATAAGTTGTTCTAAAATCCCTAACTCTTTACTCGAATGGAGCAGTGTGGGTGTTTGACAACCATTTGCCCAAATGTAGGAAGCAAAGGACTTTTATTTAGGCAGATAAATGGCCCTCTCTGTTTTCTGGAAGTCTGGAAATGCAGGCTGAGCACTCCCTGGGCAGTGCCCTCATAGTTGAGCATAGCACACCAAACGCGGTCACCTAGGAATGGTCTTGCAGCCAGCCCTCAGAGGTGTGGACAGCTCTCAGTATATTGCAGAAGCGTGGGAATGGACACCCAGTTGACCAGCAGGTCCCAAATTGTACTGCTTAAGAATCACCTCGGAAGCTTCTATTAAATGTTGATTCTTGGGCCTCAGCCATGGGAAATCGGATTTAGTAGACTTGAAGTGAGGCCTAGGAATCTGTTTTTTTAAATTGGTGCCCCAGGTTAACGTAAGGTTAATGAGAACCAGATGGGATCAATCTGCTCAAACTTCTTGCTTTGGCTTGGAAACCTAGTCATTTCCTGGAGATTGGATTAGAGCTGGTTTATTCCTGACACTTTGAATTCATTTTGGAGCCTTTGTTGAACTTCCAAGGGAGCCTCGGGCCTGGAGGACCCTTGACCAGGGAGGCTCGGGTTTCTGGCCTGGCCTAAGAATGCAGGGACTTCGATGAGGGAAGTGTTGGCTCTCACGGAGTCCCTGCTCCTTTGCTGATAGGAAAGCCCGTATGTAGAAGGCCCTGAAGGGCAGGATCCTCAGCGACTTTCTGGCTGAGGACACTCATCAAAGAAGGCTGGCAAGTTTTCCTTCTTGAAATTGGACAGAACAAACTTTTACCAGTCTGGAGGCACTTCTGTTTCTACTTGGGTCACCACCTCATAGGCAGCCATGCTTGAAATGTTGTCCCTGGCCTGTAACCAATCAGTCCTGTAGACTCTGCCTTCAAAATCTCTCTTCCCCCTGGTGCCTCCTTTGTCTCCCTACTGCTCTAGGGCAGATCCTTGTTGAGTCTCCTTTTAACTATTCCCTCCTCCCCTTCATTCCATTACCTCCTTAGCAGCACTTGGCAAGCTCTCAAAGTACATCTCCCAGTGTGCTTTTGCTCACAAGTTAGCCTCTGTATTCCTTAGAGGGAGTTCAAGGCCTCTTTACAGCCTACTCCCAAACCACCTTTGCTGTCTCACCTCTCTTTATTCTTCCCCCAACAAAGGCAGCTCACACATCTCTCAGAAGGACGCCCCTGCTCCTGAATCCGTCCCCTTTAAAAAAACTCTCTCCCTGGTTTCTTGAGGCTAGAATTCGCGAGTTCTTGAGTTTTCAAGCACTTCGCAGCTTTAGTAAAGACTTTATTTTGGTGTTGCTAGTGTTACAGTTAGTAATGACGTGTTTATCACCCTCCCAGGATCACACACTAGGAACTAGACTTAAGTATTATTTTATTTTTCATCTGTACTCCCCCCATGTGCACAGAAGGCCTAGCAAGACATCTTGCATATGTGTTGATCGAATAAATATTTTTGGAATTTAACTGGAAATTGCAAAACATTTCTAATTATGACTATCTGTGAGGCTTGCTTACTGATTCAACAAATATTTATTAAGGGCCTGCTATATGGCAAGCACTGTGCAGGTCTCGGAGTCATAAGCATTATAAGAATAGCTTTGCAGAATCAAGGTGTATATTAGGGAATCTTACTCCCATAGCATAACTATGAAACAGTTTAATACCTGGCGTGTTGAGTTCTTAAAATGTACGTGAAAGGAGAAGGGACCCACCCTCACCTCCTGACACACACATACAAGATTCCTCAACTCTCACAAAGTAAGGTCTTCCTCTCCAATAGTATGTGAGTAGCCTGAAAATGGGCTCCTGAACATGCAGCAAGGAAGTTCTGCATTTGCTAGATTTCTCTTCGTCATTCTTCTCATCTTTCCTTTCTTTTCTCCCTGAGCTAGTGAGGAGAATTTGGTAAAAACCTACAGAATAGAAAAAAACACATTCAATTGCTGGTCTTTTGTTTTTAGTGTGGAGATGGGTAAATTGAGCTGGAAGAAAATAAATCACAGTTCCCACGAATCTTCATGGATCATGCCTCCTGCTTTTAGCAACCAGTTCTTTCCCATTTTTTATTTTTTAATATTAAAGCCTCACTTGCCTAGAAAGAGGAGTCCGGACTCATTTGTAGATGTTTCATATATCCTTAATATTACTGGTTGCCAGAAAACAAGTTCTCTTGATTCTTGCTGGCCGGACATTTCTGTCTGTCATGGAAACAGCACCCAAGTAGCCATCATTCTTCTTTGTCCCCGAGTGGTAGATGAGGGGTTGCTGTTGCCTAATGCTCACACCATACTTTGAGTACAGAGTGAAAATGATGGGCATTTATTTCCACCTGCTGTTTTGCTCTTCTGTGTTCCTCAAACATGCTTCCCTAATAGACTCTTGTCATGGTCCCTTGCTTCTTTATCTCTTACAGTATCGGGATGCCCTTTACAAATTCATGGTGGATACTGCTGTGCTTTTGGGGGCCAATAGCTCCCGAGCCGAGCATGACATGAAGTCTGTGCTTAGGTTGGAAATAAAAATAGCTGAGGTAAGTCTTCATCTAAAATCTTTTTCTTTCCCTTCTCCTTATTTTAAAGGTGATATGTCTTGCATGAGAATATATATAAAAAATCATTTAGTGGCATTGTCCTTTGGGTCCAAGATAGAACTCAGAGCACCCCTCTCTGGGAAGGAGCAGGAAGGAAAACCATAACAGAGAGAAGAACTCTTCTTCCCCCTCTGCTTGAGGCCCAGTCAGCATCTACATGCTCGTCAGTGGTGGACAAAGAACAGCAGCAGGGGGAGGCTTTCCCTGTTTTCCCAGGGAAATGCCTGTTTGGCCTCAACCGAAGAATATGCATTTGATAAATCCGTATGATTTGGCTTAAGTGGAAAGTTATTTTTAATCTAGTTTACTCTTTACACCATTCTGATGCAGAATCAGTCTCATCTAAGATTGAGGCTTTGGGAAGTCTAGCCACATAATTTGATGTAGAAAGTGTATAGGGCAGGCTGGTAAGTATGTATTAGTTCTTATACCCAGCCCTGGTTTTCATTCTTTCCTTGCCTCACTTTCATGAATGTCATTGTATCATATGCTGTGTTCTGTGAAAATCACCTGTTAAATTCTTTTGTCTCATGGTGGAGACAAAAAGACCTAAGAACAAACTTGAGGGAGACTAATGAGAAATCCTAAATGGTTAGCTTTGTTCAAAGAATAACTTTTCTAGAAGAACCAAAGTATAAAATCTT
Source organism: Neotragus moschatus (assembly GCA_006410615.1). Taxonomy (NCBI): domain Eukaryota; kingdom Metazoa; phylum Chordata; class Mammalia; order Artiodactyla; family Bovidae; genus Neotragus; species Neotragus moschatus. The sequence continues at coordinate 982,871 of SJYA01003345.1, read as the reverse complement.
TATATGTCCTCAGGACCGGATGGAACAGATATGATGAAATCTGCTTGGGGAGATACACTGTAGTGAAAAAAAAATGATACTTTTATCAAGAAGTGATGGTGTATTTGTTGGTAGTCTTTTGTAATAGAAGTTGGTAGAATTCTTGAAGTGCTTAGGAGTCCAAGTGGTGTTTGGTTTTGTGTTTGGCGGGGTATCAGGGTGGCAGAGTGGGAGCAGGCTGATGGATAGGGTCTGGAGGAGTCGGCCTCTTGGCTGGCGTGGTGTACATGTGTGTCTTTCTCCAGACCCCCTAGCCACAGCACATACAGTACATACAGTTCCTTCCTGTGTGTCACCTTTGAAGACGGCAAAGACTGCTGCAGATGTTCTGGAGTCAAAGACTGGACCTCTCTGCCGTGTCTAGAGGCCATCTGGATTCCCTTCCCAGGCAAATCGGAGACCCAGAGACCTCATTTGGACTGAAGCTCCGATACAGCGGGAAAGGCCTTGCCCTGAGCCAGGGATCTGAACCAAAAAGGGAACTCAAAACAGCTGGGCCGAGGCAAGACTAGGAATGGTCAAGAGGCTAAATGAAGTGACAAATCTGTGGGGTGGAGGAAGGAGCTGGCAGAGAGCTGAAAACAGCTCTAAGGCCAAAGGGCTCCAACCTGGGCCTATGAGTCTGAGCAGAGTGAGGACGAGTGTGGACATTCTCTGAAGCAGTGATTGAAATGGAGGCAGGAGGTTGCCTGTGAGCTACAGGAAGTCTCTCCATGGATGGTGAGGAGGGGGAAGCTGAGGGCACTGAAGGGAAGAGGAGGCAGATGTCTGCCACTCAGCCTTCTGTGAGTTGATCTTGACAAATCCATGGCGCTTGGGGTTTTTGCCAGCTGATAATACTTATCTGTGTATCTTACATTACTAGGGACCTTCAGAATTAGTGGGGCACATCATCCCAGGCAGACTTCTAAAGCTGGGGAGACAGGACAACTTTGCCAAGCCCCCCAGAAGTCCTTGTAAACACAGCCATGGAAGTGAGCATTCAGCTAATCCCAACTAGAGAGATGTGTGCCTAAGGGGAGGTCTTGTTGATGGCATGGCCCTTGGCATTGGAGCCAAGTGGAGTTTAATTGGAAAGACTTGCCACAGAAAATGAATTACAAGCAAAGTCTTGACTTACACTTCAAACCATGAGGGTAGTGATGGTGGACAGGAGTGCAAGGGTAGGAGAGTCCTGTGTGAATTGGAAGGTGGCAAGTTTAATGCAGGGGAATCAGATGATAGAGGGCCTGAAGGCAAAATCATGATGTGTTGAGTGGTATCGGGAGCTACTGCTTGTCTGCAGAAGTGATTAAGATGGCCCTTGAGGAAGATGATTGTTGCTGCTCTTCTCAGATTAAATATGGCAGAGCCTAGAAGCTTCGATTTGATGTTGCCAAAATTGCCAGGAGCACAAGTATTGGGAATGGGAGTGTGAAGGGTCAGGGCTGGAGAAGCAGATGTGGAAATATGTCTGGGTGGTAACTGAACCCATACCTTTAGCAGTGGGCCCAGGGAAATTTCTGGGCCAGAGAAACCAGAGAGAAGGGAAGCAAGGGATGAAACTGTTGATAGAACAATCACTGGTGGCAGTGCTGTTCAGGTGTTCTTAGTGAGAACATTCCCCTGGGAATGAAGGGGTGGTCTGTAGTTTATGAACTGTAGAGGCTATTACCTGGATACTACATGTGGACAGGGGATGTTTGTCTCACATCGCCCAATCTTAGCATGGCTATCCACCCCAAGCCAGTAATAGATTTCATCCATCCACATGAAAGGTTAGGGAGGGATTTGAGTAGTTATTTTTGTACCAAGTCCAATGTTTCACACTGAACAGGAAAGGAAAGTTTCTTTTTATTTTCTCAATCCTGCCTAAAGTGATCTTTTTCCCCCTCCTCTCTCCCAGGTTCAGCACCACACCAAAATCTTGAAAAAGTTTGTGAGACTATACAGTTGTTTTGGCACATGTAGGAAGTAGCTATGCAGTTAGAAATGATTTGTTTGAAAAAAAAAAATAACCAAAGTTTCTTTCCACCAGATAATGATTCCGCATGAAAACCGAACCAGTGAAGCCATGTACAACAAAATGAACATCTCCCAGCTGAGTGCTATGATTCCCCAGGTTAGTGAAAGCAATCCAGGACATTGTATCTCAACTGGTCATTTGACGAGCAATTCTGTTTCACCTGTGTGTAAAATTTTGCCTCATAAAAGCTACCATTGGTCTTCTTTCTCATCGCCATCTCTGTCAGTCATCACAGAAAATATCCCTTGTCTATGCTTTGGGATGCTATCTGCTCTATGGAACAGAAAACTTTTCCAAGAGTGGCCTAAAAACTTAAAGCCTATTTCCTTATATAGACAAAAGTCTAGACATAGGTTGCTGTTGGTGTTGGTTTAGCTGTTGCCCAACGTTGTCAAAGATCCAAGTTCTTTCTTTCCACTCCACTCTTTTTAGCATGTTGGCTTTTTGACTGCAGATTTGATGACTCAGGGTTGTCAGGTGGCTGCCGTAGCTGCATCTGTCCTCAGAGCAGGAAGAAGGGGCAAGCCCCAGTATGGGCCATGTTGAACTCTTCTACTAGGAAAAACCAAAGCCTTTCCACGTGTCATCCGTTTATTTCTTACTGAGTAAAACTGGGGCATGTAGGACTACCTCCTTACAGGGTAGGCTGGGCAAGTGAGTGACTGGCTTTCCATTTCACTAATGGAGGCAGGCAGGGGAGCAAAGAAAAGGAAAAGCCTGGAAAGGACTTTCCAGGTAGCCAGGTCGAAACGCCAAGACAGTGATGCTACGAAGCGGAGACACGTGCTACTCTGTGTTGTTGTTTGCTTCCCTCTGTGTAAGAAAGGCTGTGCCAGAGGGAGAAGCAGAAATGTTGCGGGGCATCTATGTCTATGGGGACAGGAGAGTGAGCGCGGAATGGGGCCGAGTGCAGGGAGAAGGGAGGTGCGTGCTACTGCAACAACGATGGAGAGAGAGAGAAGGAGGGAAGGTGGGAGGAGAGGGGAGGAGGAGCGTGCGGCAGGGGCCAGGGACGTGAGTGCCTGTGCTGCTGGGCACATGCACACACGTGTGGTCCATACGCAGATGGCACAGAACATGTTCCACTTATGCTTCCGCCAGCAAGTCTGATCTGGGGGGCAGTGATCAGGCATTTATCTTCTAGATTTGGGCAGTTGGATGTTTGTTTGGTCTGAGATCACAAGCCATGGATTACATTCTACTGACTCTGGTTGCCTTCCTCCTTGACTGTTCCCCAGCAGAGGTTCTCTCACTGTGGTTTTTTGTCTTTCTCTCCTCAGTTCGACTGGCTGAGCTACATCAAGAAGGTCATCGACGTCAGACTCTACCCTGAACTGAAAGACATTGGCCCCTCAGAGAACGTGGTGGTCCGTGTCCCTCAATACTTTAAGGATTTGTTTAGGATATTAGGCTCTGAGAGGAAGAAGTAAGAGCTTTCTTGTGCATTTTACTGTGACTTTTATTTTTCCTTTGAAATTATAAGGTCTTCCCCCTCGTGTCCTTTGAAAACTGTTTTTAAAGACAGTTATATCAAAAAGTCTTGGGGAAAGTTGTGGTGTCCTTTGTGACAAACGAGCTGAGACCATCATCTGGTGTAGTTTATTTACTACAATGACAACAAATATACAATGTTTTTGCCCCTTATTTCTGATCTTTCTCCATATTCCCTCTGCAAGCCTAAATTGTTTATTAGTTTTGGAAGCTAGTTATATAGTGATGTTACTTTTTGCGATTTCTATATGAACATCTTTGTTTTTCCTCTACTTCATTCTTGGTCTTTGGCTTCTTTTTTTAAACCAATAAAGTCACTTTGTGTCAATAAACCAAAGGCTTCCCTGGTGGCTCAGATGGCAAAGCATCTGCCTGCAATGCGGGAGACCTGGGTTCTATTCCTGGGTCGGGAAGATCCCCTGGAGAAGGAAATGGCAATCCACTCCAGCACTCTTGCCTGGAGAATCCCATGGAGGGAGGAGCCTGGTGGGCTACAGTCTTTTTTAACTGGCATATAGTTGGTTTACATTGTTATGTTAACTGCTGCTGTACAGCAAAGTGATGCATTTCTATCTCTATATACATTTTGTAATATTCTTTTTCATTATTGTTCATTATAGGATATTGACTATAGTTCTCTGTGCTATACAGTAGGACCTTGTTGTTTCTCCATTCCATATATAAAAGCTTGCATCTGCTAACTGCAGCCTCTGACTCCATTTCTCCCCCAACCCCTTCCCTCCCCCTTGGCAACCATTAGTCTGTTCTCTATGTCCATGATTCTATTTTTATTTCATAGATAGTTTCATTTGTGTCATATTTTAGATCAGGAAAGAGAATTTTGCATCCTCATGAAGCCATTCAGATTTGACTACAGAAAATGAAGTGCAGGAAGGTCAAATAGTTCACAATCACAGTTTAATAGGCTAATTGCTGG
>SJYA01003345.1:950960-962482 GCA_006410615.1 Neotragus moschatus | reverse complement strand
TATAAGCCCTGGATATAAAAACAATGAAGGGATAGTGGAGGTGTTTTTATGTAACAGGATTTTTTTTTGGCAGTAGAAGAATTTTAAGTAATATGAAAAGTATGTGGAGTAATTTGTTTTTCTCAGTTTTGGTGTGAAAGTCCCTTTTTCTTGTCAGCATGTGACATTTTAAAATAAAGTTGATTTTGGCACTCCCCCCAATGTTGTGGTGTACACGGGATGAGGAGGTAGTGTGGTAGTTGCACAGATACTCATCTATTTTACGTAAAAGTATTCGCTGCTCTTAAGCAGAAGCTATTTGCTTCAGGGAATATTTAAGTTGGGAACTTATAAGAGAAATATCTGGCTTTTTATAGCCATGTTGCAGGGCTCTCATCCAAGAACCACCTGGAACCATTGATTTACTTGAAAAACATTCTTTATTATTAGCTACAATGCAAAGAGAAAACCAGAAAGATCCCCATTGGGACAAATTCCAGAGACACTAACTCAGAGGGAGGGCTGCCATTTTTTTAAAATTTTTTTCTCAAAAACAATTGTTAAGCAAATGAATGCAGTCAGGTTAAACTTCAGGTGCTTCTTAAACTTTAATGTGTACCAGAATCACTGGAGGATCTTGTGGGTTAAATGCAAAATCTCACTGCATTTTAACTGGGTCTGGGGTAGGACCCAGGAATTTGCATAACCAGCTTCCGAGTGATGTCAATGCTGCTGGTCCGGGACCACACTTAGAGTAGCAAGGCCTTTGTATTATTTATTTGTTTGCAAACAGCACCAAAAAACAGCACTGGTGATTCATGTGAGCAGGGCAGGCATTTGACTCAGGACAGCAGTACATTGGTTACTAAAGCCTATTATGTTAGTGCAAGTAACAGGTTTGATTTCAGATTATAGAAAATTTCATTGATTGACATTGGTTTAAATAGACTGTGCCAAACCCTGTGTGTAGGCCTCCAGGCTACTTTTTAGTTCTGCTTTTGTGGTGGTGGTGGTGGTTTTCCTCTGAGCTGTTTTAGGTTTTATTTGAAAACTGGCACCCGGGTTTCTCTAAGAGACTGTGTGCTTCTCCTCAGTGTCTCTGTGTCTACAGCCTCTTAATGGCGGGTTGCCCCAGTTGCCACTGGTTGGCACACTTTGTTCTAGAGAGGATGGGAGGAGTAGTTCACTTGGAGGTTTCCTTTGTGGACGAGAAAGCATCCTTTTCCCCTCCCCAACCTGCCTCTCTTCCTTTTAACTGGGGAGAACACACGATTTTATGTTAGTTTCCTTGTGACTTCTCATACACATGCGCACACAGCCACCCACATATAGCTCATATTCTTTCACTCACACCTAGCTGCGGGAGTTTTCAAAATTTAATTAGAAAGGGGAAGGATGGGATGTAGAAAAAGGAGAATCCTTTCACAGAAAGCCTCTTAAAGAGGCCACATGGAACAATCAGATACTATCTAAAAGAGACTTTCAGATAGTGAGACAGGGCCTTAATCCGTGTGGGACTGGCTGCAAACGTTACTTAGACCATAGGGACAGGCCAGTGGAGTGAGAGTAGGGAGTTGTGGAACTCAGGACAGCGGCTGACTTTGTTACCTAAAGTTGCATTATCCAGTAGAACTTGATCTGAGCCACGGATGTAATTTTGTGTTTTCCACTAAAAGTGGAAGTGAAGTCGTCTCCTACTCTTTGGGATCCCATGGCCTGTAGCCTACCAGGCGTCTCGGTCCATGGGATTTTCCAGGCAAGAATACTGGAGTGGGTTACCATTTCCTTCTCCCGGGGATCTTCCTGACCCAGGGATTGAACCCAGCTCTCCCGCATTGTAGGCAGACACTTTACTGTCTGAGCCACCAGGGAAAAAGTAAAAGGAAACAGGTGAAATGAATTTTGATACTATATTTTGTTTAATCAAATATATCCAAAATATTATTTCAACAAATTATTAATAGAAAATTATTGATACCGTAGTTTTTATGCTTTATTTTATATTAAGTCTTTGAAATTGCATGCATGTTTCATATGTATAGCACATCTCAATTTGGGCTATCCCTGTTTCAAGTGTTCACTTGCTGTATGTGGCTACCACATTGGACAGTCCTTGTCTGAAGAATTGAAGAGGGATACTTTGAGGTCAGCATGGCAGGGCTCAGTCCCTCGGTGAGTGGGTGCTAGTAGCCAGGACTGGGAAGGTAGAGTCGTCAGTGTCTGACCAACTGGGTTTCTCAGAGGGCTCTAATATGAGAGGGGAAGGACTCAAGTAGTCCCCGCAAGGGATTCATGGTCTGGGAACAGGGATGGGAGTTGAAGTCAGGCTGCTACTTGCTGAAGCTGTTTCAGGTTCTCTGGGATACCAGCAAACAATCAACAAATTCCAAATTCTGCTCTGGAGTAAGCACCTTGGAGGCTTGGTTCTCACTGGCTCATGGCCCGGGTGGTGTGGATTCTGCAAGTTAAAGGTGTTCAGTGCCTGAAAGTTGCCAAAGACTCGGTCAAGGCAAAAGTCAGGAGTTCCAAGCTCAAATCCCCTCAGAGCCAAGGAGGAACATTAAATAACGCACAGAACTGAAGCTGGCTGAGTGTCAGCAAAGGCTGGGGCAAGTGCAGTGAGAAGTGGCAATTGCTGCTGGGGAATCTGAGACCCGGTACTGATGATCTGGAATGGCTGTGATAGTCAGGATTCATTTCGGGCTCTATTCATGCAGGATGCATGCTGAGGGTTGCTCGGCTTCTGGTTTTTGGAGAGAAGTCAGAAATATGGAGTTTTATGTGAAATATCCCACATTTTATATCTTGGCAGTACTTTGGAGGCCAAACTGAATCTGTCCTTAGGATACCATTTTGTGCCTTGTACACTAACATTTTTTCTCCAGTTTTCCGAACCCCAAGTCATGACCTTGTCTGTCAGAGAACTTCTTTAATTTTTTCATGTTATTTAGAAGAAGATCGTGCATAATTTAAAAATATAGCATATTAGCTAAACATTTAACAAGTTGCTTTTGTAAAAAGTTATATGCAGAGTATGAAAGTGGAACTCTCTCAGAGAGTCCATGATATATAGTCACTGTCAATAGAGGTGATGCTCCTGTCTTACCGTGACAAACCCTGGTCCGTAGGCTCATGACCTGAGTGACAGGAGAGAAGATTTAGAGCTATGTGTTTATGTGGGAGGGTGGTCTAAAGTTGTTTGTTGTCTTCCATTTTCTATTACTAATGATAATTTATTTCTATAATGTATGTATAAATACCCCCGGATAGATACCCAAGTCCATGGCAGGCACACGAAGATCCCAGAGATGGCTATATAATGTTTTAAAAATCTGGCAATGATAAGAAGGTAGCTAACTTTTACTGAGATGTAGTTGGATGTCTGGTATGTGTTCTAGGAGCTTTGGTGTGTTAACTCATTTAGACCTCACAATAGTCCTATAATTGTTTTTACTGTCCTCATTTTCCAGATTAGGACACTGAAGCTCAGAGTTTAAGTGAATTCCCCAAAGTCATATAGCCTGAAAATGGTTAGGTGGAATTCAAGTTCAAACCATCTAGCTTGAAGTGGGTGTTCTGTTCCCTTGCTTCTCTCTGAAAAACACTTGAATCTTCACCATTTTAATGACTGGAATGAGGAGACCTGTCATAATGAAGAGACTTCTTAGTGGCTTATCCTATAATTCATTCAGTCTTTGTTCAGTCGTTCAGTCGTGTCCGACTCTTTGCGACCCCATGGACTGCAGGACACCAGGCTTCCCTGTCCATCATCAACTCCTGGAGCTTGCTCAGACTCATGTCCATTGAGTCAGTGATGTCATCCCACCATCTCATCCTCTGTCATCCCCTTCTCCTGCTTTCAGTCTTTCCCAGCATCAGGATCTTTTCTAAATGAGTCAGCTCTTCGCATCAGGTGGCCAAAGTATTGGAGCTTCAGCTTTAACATTAGTCCTTCCAATGAATATTCAGGATTGATTTCCTTTAGGATTGACTCTTATCAGGAAATTATTTATTCATATATTAAGATCTTATACAAATAAAAGGGATGTAATTCCTATTTCTTAGCATTTTAAAAATGGGAATCAGTTGAAGTAGATTTTGCTTCTAGTATTTCAGTATTTTAAAGACAAAGAGTGTGAAAGCACTATCAATTCAAATCTAACCAGTTGACATTGCATTTTTGTACATGCATATAATTTTCAGAAGAAAGAGGGGCACTGTAAGAAACAAGCTGATTATCAGAGATTTCATCTGAGAGCAACATTTGAGGTATACCTTTGGCTAAGTGTACTTACTGAGCTCAATTTCTGGGATTTTCTACATATATCATTCTGAGGCGTGATCCCTGATGTTTGGAATGATGACCTAAGGCTCTGTAAGACTTCTCATCAAAACAATCTTTAAAATGTTTACCATTTTTTTTGGTTACGAAGCAGAAATATAAATATATACCTTAAAGAACAATTTTCTATCATGTTGCTGCAAAGGAAAAAAATAGTTCTTTCTACTTTGTGCTTTAAACTGTAGTTTCTAAAGGATTCAAGGAAATTGGAGCTTTCATTTGAACATTTTGGCTGAACTAAGTTATTAAACTACCTAATTTTATTTCATTATAGACACTGTGTCCCCAAATTACTTTATTCATGTAACTCAGCTCTGCCAATAGGCATTTTATTGCTGTTCTCTCAAATTTTCTGTTTTTGTTATAGGGTAAACTCCATTAAAGAAAATTATTCTGATACTTGTTAAAATTTTATAGAGGATTTTACTTGGGATTATTGCAAAGGGTGTCAAGATTTTCAAAGTAAGAGAGAGAAATATCAGGCTCAACTCTGAATATAACTCTGAATATAATATAATATAACTCTGAGACAGCTGGGAATTTATGGCCAAAGAGCAGGTTGAAGGAATCAGTGAATGGAAAATTACTAAGAGGAAACATTCAAAGGTCAAGGGACTTTTTTTCTTCTTCTGTTTTTTGGTTGTGCCATATGTCATGTGGGATCTTAGTTCCCTGACCAGGGATTGAACCCATGTTCCCTGCAGTGGAAGTGTGGTGTCCTAACCATTGGACTGCCAGGGAAGTCCTGGTCAGGGGACTTTTGCTGAAGGCAGGCCAGGGTGCTCAGATATCAAGAGTGGAGGGGATTCTCTCTCAACTGGCTCATCAGCATTCTTGGTAAAACTGGGCTATGCAGGCCAGGCAAGGACAGGATGGAACCACCGTTGAGACCTAGTCAAGAAGAGGGTGTAGAGGAATCTGGCTAAAATTTGGTCAGGAGAGAGACTTTGTCAACAGTGAAATAAAGTTAAAGTAACTGGTCTCTTCTTGTACGTTGACAGTCTGTATGCAGAAGGCTAATTTAGTTAAAGAGGAACAAATCTTTTATTATATTTTCGATCGAGACTTTATTAGATGAATAATTAAAACTTTACTTACTGTGTCCAACAATTCACTGCTTCCTCCTGTATTCTAGTAGCTGATTCTTTTTTCTCTTTAAGGTAAGGACATCATTCACGTCCCCAAGTAATGCCGTAGATGACCTACAGTATCTTCCAATTTTCTGAGTGCTCTATGAGCAATTCTGGTAGTTATTCTTCACCCAAGAACAGGTTTCTCCTCCCTCCCCGTACTGCTGCAGCTGGTCCTGAAAACTTAAGTACCCACATGGGTCCAATCGCAGTGGTAGCGTTTGAACTTGCAACCTCCATACACTAGGAGTTCACCTCATTAGTTAGCCAGTATAATTGAATTGATGACCTGCTATTAAGATTCAAGTTCTTTAATTCCCCTGCTCACTGTTTTTCTCAGTGGTTGAGTAAATGAGATGTAACTCTAACGTTAGTGGCAGAAGTCACATGAAGGTCAGTGTCATGCACTATAGCAATGCCCTTATACTGAGGGATTCTTCATTCCTTACAGGCTGCTCCTCAGAAGAATTGGTCTCAGTATAGCCACTGTACTGATAAAGATCAAGCTCCCTTCAACACAGCTCATGCAAAGAAAGGCTATTCTATCTGGCTATCAAGTGTCCCTGTTTCTGTTTGCCTAGTCAGTGGTATCAGCTATAATATCAGCCAGTTTCTCTGGGTCTTTGCAGAATTAAGTTTTGCAGTTTCTCGAGGTCTGTCTGAATTAAGGCAAACCAAAGTGATTTGAATTTTAAAGGACTTCTAAATACAGTTACAAAACATTGACCTTATAAAGAAGTTACGTCTGATTTTCTGAAAACTGGCATATATATAAATCTCATAGCGCAGTTCTACCCTTATCATTTTGGGCAAATTAACCTCTTCGTTTCTCTGTTTTCCTGTTTATGAATGGTACCCAAGTTTTGCTGCTAGAGCAGTGCTCTGTAACACTCAACCACCAAACTTCAGTGGCCTAATGTTGATGCATCTGGAGTTAGCTGGTGGTCCCCCAGGCAGCTCTGCTTATTTTGGCGTGGTTTGTTGAATGTCTGGGGGCCAGCTGGTTGAGGCTGGCTTCGGCAGAGGTGATCAGGATGACTTGGTTCTACTCCAAGTGTTTTCCTTCCATCACCCAGCCAGCCTGGGCATGTTCTCCTAGTGATGGCAGAGGTGCAAGTGAGCAGGCAGAGACCATGAGGCTTCCTGAGGCCCAGGTTCAGGACTGGCAGTGTGTCCTGTCTGCATTCTGTTCACCAAAGCCAGCCACAAGGCCAGTCCAGTTTGGCAGAATGGGGTGATAGAATGCATTTTTTGTGAAAGGTCCCATAGCAAAGGGCATGGATAGAGGCCTGGAGGTATAGAGTTAAAAGCCATCATTGCAGTGAATCAGACATAGGGATACAAACAGTACCTACCTTGCTGGTTTGTGAGGAGGACTGAGTGAGATAATCCACATAGAAGGCTTAGCACGATGCCTAGTGCCTAGCGAGTGTCCAGTGAATCACTGTGTGTCATGCCTGAGGTTAACCATGAAGAGCAAATGCATGCCATCGAAGAACTATGGCAACCCTCCTGCACTGACAGCTCTTCTTGCTAATTCCTCTTCAACAGATGAGTGTGAGTGAGGTACCTGGGGCTTTTGCTCTACCGAGTTCTCCATACATGCCCGGTATAGTAGCTTTCAGCTGGGTTAAAGATCCTTTTAAGGCCTGTGCCCTGGCCACATTCCAGAGTCTGCCCTACCATTTAATGCTAAATCTGGCTCCTAGGAGTCTCATGCAACTACTCAAGGAGCCAAATGTAATTTCTATAGCAGATCCAGGTTTCACAACTCTCTGCGGGCTAAATCTTATTACAACAAATGTCATCAGACCCCAATCATGACAACTCTTTTTAAGCAAGCTTTGGTAAAATGACATCCAGCAAAACAAGTAATTTAGAAGGCTCGTTGGGAATTCTTTGGAAATAAGTGTGAACACTGCTCTTGCCCTTGTCCTCGAGTGTGCTGCCACAGTAATGACACATTTGGCCCACCTTGCTTGTTTGTTGATTCTGTCTCTGGATAAGATTGGACACTATTGTCTTTGCCACTTATGATTGGCCACAGTCTCATCAAGCTGATCAGACCTGTGGGCTGCAAAGACCCTGTACTAGAAATTTTTTCACTCAGAAAAAGCACTTAGGCCCTCCAACAGAGCTGGGTTTTGGAAGTGACCTGGCAGATTTCCTTGCTGGAGGAAGTTTACCCACAGCCAAAGGCTAGATCATTGTGAGACTGGTTGACTTCTAAATATTATTCTGGTTTCTGATCTCTCAAAGAGTCGGAAAATGGAAAACAGGAAAAACTGAGTTAGAAAATTAGAACACAATCTATTTATAGTCAGTAAATATGATCCCGGCCTTATGCTTTTTGATAAGAGAACATACTAAACTATTGCACCAGCAGACTAGCATGCTTTATAATATATCTGGGGCCTAAATTTGATATTTTTTTCTTTCACTAACATTTTGAATAGCTCTGCCAAGTTTGTTAATCCTGACAAACTGATATGATTTGTTTTATTAGCTTCCTTGGCTGCCAGAAACTGAATGTCTTCTATCCAGCCTCAATTTTTTTGCTTTACCGCTTCTTGCTTAACACAGGTCTCTTCTTTACTTCTTACTTCAATGCCATTATTGTATTTTTATCAGGAGCCAATTCAAAGTTGTTTTCATAAATATAGTATAAATAATGAGTCAGTGGATAGTTAATGTTTATTAGTGCATTGATTTATCTAATGTCTGTGTTTCTTTCTAGTGAAGTGACGGTTGTCAGAAAGAAACATTTTAAGAACTTCCCTTACATATAGCCTATTTTTTCTGTGTTAACCACATGAATTATTGATAATAATTTTTGTTCTTTGCATTCACTAGACAAGTGATTACAACTTAAGGGACTGTGTCCTGCTCTAGACCAATGGGGAAACTGGAGACTTTTTAATCTTATGTTTTATTAAGATATTACTTATAATTTCTGAATATATGAAAAATGAAAATCTCAACATTATGCTTTTGTTTTAAGAATTTCATTGAAATTACATTATTTTAGGATTAATGAATACAGTCAACTTAGAAGATTCTTTTCTTCTTTAAGAACTCTATCAGCCTATATAGCTGTTTGTATCAGATATATAATATATATGTATGTATATATAACCATTCTTAGCCATCTGTTCTATACCGCATTGGCACCATCAGCCTCAGAATGGACTGGACTAACTGAGTCATTTAAGTCCCACTAAAGTTTATATTTCAAATAACTGCTGGAATAACTGTTACACATTAGCATGTGTAAAAGATATTTGATTAAATTTCGCTTCTTTGCGGGATACCCACTGGAGGTTTTAAAAACGTAAATCAACTTCTATTTATTGAGCATCTGCTTTATGTATCTTATGAGATGTGAAATTATATTGTGAGAAATCATATCATGTAAGATGTGAAATCATAAAACTAAGAAGTTTAAATTTGCAGAACACTGTAGGGGAAGAAAAGAATTTTTTCCCTTTATCCTCCTAGGTTCTTAGCCAAGACCCCTCTGTAATAAAAAGACAGAGTAACAAGAGAAAAACAGAAAATTCACAACACGTATCCCTCCTGTTTGGAGCTTCCCTGGAAGCTCAGCAGTAAAGGATCCACCACAGGTTCGACCTCTGGGTTGGGAGAAGGCCCTGGTGGAGGGTGTGGTAACCCACTGTAGTATTCTTGTCTGGGAACGCCCATGGACAGAGGAGCCTGGTGGGCTACAGTCCATGGGGTTGACAGAGAGTCACACACTACTTAGTGACAGACTTTAGATTTTTGCGACTCGGATACCTCCCGAGTAATATGAGCAAGACTCAGGAAAACCGAGTAAGTCCCTGTGCTGTGTGCTCAGTTGCTTCATTCGTGTCCAACTCTGTGCGACCTTATGGACTGTGTAGCCTGCCAGGCTCTTCTGTCCATGGGATTCTCCAGGCAAGAATACTGGAGTGGGTTGCCGTACCCTGTCCAGGGGTGTCTTCTCCAGACAGGAATCGAACCCACCTCTCCTGCACCTCCTGCCTACAGTGGCCCAATTCATCACCTTAAATACCATTTCCAGCTAAGTCAAACGATGTTTTGTAGGGGAGGGAAGCCAGTTATAGGAGATTACCAGGCAGAGCATGGTAAACAGTTCAGTTCAGTTCAGCTCAGTCGCTCAGTCGTGTCCGACTCTTTGCGACCCCATGAATCGCAGCACNGAAAAGACCCTGATGCTGGGAAAGATTGAGGGCAGGAGGAGAAGGGGACGACAGAGGATGCAATGGTTGGATGGCATCACTGACTCAATGGACATGGGTTTGGGTGGACTCCAGGAGTTGGTGATGGACAGGGAGGCCTGGCGTGTTGCAGTTCATGGGGTCACAAAGAATCGGACATGACTGAGCAACTGAACTGAACTGAACTGAGTGAGTGAGTAAGAAGGAAAAGGCACTGGAACTGGGGAGACTGGGAGACTGAACTGAACTGAGTCTCATTTGTGGGGGTCTGTCCTGTGCATTGTGGGATGTTGAGCAACATCCTTGACCTCTATCCACTGGATGCCAGTTGACTCTTCCCCCTTACCAGTTGTGACCAAAAAAGTCTCCAGATCTTGCCAAATATCCCCTGGGGGTACAATAGCACCTTGGCTTAAGAATCATTGCTGTAGGTGATTCTCATGCAAGCTCAGATGGGAGAGACTATCTGATCTAGACTGTGGTACCTATCAAGGCATCTGGACCCACTTGGGAGAACTCCTGATATCATATTACCCATTCACAAGAAGGGAGTTTATCCATTCCTTCAATAGTCCTTGCTTGCTAGCTCAGTCACTTGTTGCTCAGTCGTGTCCAACTCTTTGCAACCCCATGGACTGTAGTCAGCCAGGCTCCTCTGTCCATGGGATTACCCAGGCAAAATACTGGAGTGGGTTGCCATTTCATTTTCTGGGGGATCTTCTCAACCCTGGGATCAAACCTGTGTCTCCTGCATCTCCTGAATTGCAGGAGGATTCTTTACCCATTGAGCCACCTTAATGCTTACAAAGAGCGGTGCTAGGCCCCCCCGCAGAGCTGGTGCACCCCTTCCTGCAAAGGTGAGGGGGTTCTGCCCATATGCTCTGGAAGTCACCACAGTGGCCACTGAGCACTTGGGAGGGGCAGCAGCTGGGGGGTCCAGTACCCCAAGGCTCCTCAGTATTCCTTAGGCACTTTATTCATGGTTACCACTATCATGCCATTAAGAGCACTTTATGGAGAAAACACCATGATCTTGTCTCCCATCAATTTTTTAATGTGCCTCAGGCAATTGCAGTTCATCCTGATGTCTGGTCAATGTCACCTAAATCCCAGGATAACAGAGGCGAAGAATTAACAACTGGAAAGTGCTCTGCGACTGTAAGTCATGATAGAAATACACCCCAAAATCTCAAAGATCAAGATCTTAGAACATTAAAAGTTCTAATAACTTTTCTGAGTAGCTTGGTAAAATCTATTTTTAAGAAGTTTGAGGCAACTAAAAATCCACGTTAATACAATTACAGTTCACTGAAAAATTAGCATGCAATCCACTTTGAAAGCTAAAATCAGTCAAAGCAGGGTAATATTGCGTTTAATTATAAGGATTAATTCAACCTTCATTTATTTGTGCATGTGTTTGGTCTTTTCATTTCTAACACAACACCCGAGATTCAAACACTGTCTGGTAAAAATGCCATACAGGTTTCAGTAACATCTATTAAGAGTTGCAGATTTCATTTCGAAGTGGAAATGACAAAAAGACAAGGGAAGAGGGGGAAGGAGGGAGACAGAAGCAGTGGAGACTCAATTTAATGATGAGGCTTCCACCAAGGTGATGGAACTGTGTCCTTCTGTCTGTTTCATTCCCTGCCATGTCACCTGCACAAACAGTCCTAAACAACAAGTCCTGTCCTCCCCATTTACAGTATTTTCGGAAACAACCAGATGAAGATTCAAGCAGTGTTGTGGACAATAATGTGAACTCTGATCATGAACTATGGCCAGCATACTTTTCAAAGGAATTTTACGTCTTCTTCAAAACTTGGCTTTAGTCACATGGCAATTAAGTTG
>SJYA01003345.1:918164-942466 GCA_006410615.1 Neotragus moschatus | reverse complement strand
CAGATAAGTAGACACGTCGTGGCTATTAGTTTCATCTTAGGCCAAAGAGAAGAAGCATCACAAAATAAACACAGAGAACTCAAACACCTCTAACGAACTGTTTTCCCACGAAATTAAAAACCAATATATCTAAACTGATACTTCTTATCAAACTAAACTAAACATGTATTTGTTAGTGAATTCCTAACATACTCAATTTGCATTTGGACCAAAAAGGAATAAAGACAGGCATTAAACCTCTCCCCTGCTCCATCCCATGAATAAAAGTAATACATAGTCTTCACAATTTTTAAAAAGCAGCTCTCTCCCTTGGGCCTCTGGAATTTCAATCTGAGGCTATCACAGCATGTTTCAATTTCTTTCAAAGTCCTACAACCAATAAATCCCACAAGCCAAAATAACCCTTAATATTACACTTAAACATTAAACACTGTTACAGTACCACATTTAAACTATTACTGCTTGTTCATATTGTTAAGATTTTTTGAATATTTACTATTGCAAGTTTCAACTATTAACAAAGTTCTATTGTTAAAAGTTAGTTCTATTTCTTGATAACAGCATTAATTTTTTTAATGTATGGCAAGGTCACACACTAGTTATACACTTCTTCATGTTCTTGATGAGAACACAACACTGCAAAAATTTTCAAACATCATAGAATATATTACATGCATATCCACTGACATGAGCGAGTGCCCCTTACAAATGATAATTCACACAAACTTCTCACTCAAACTTCTGCAAATCTGCTTATTGCTGAAATTCTGTCTTTCAATTTGGTAATGAGTCTCTCCCCTCTCCCATAACAATGACAACAATAGCCAAAAATTAATACATTGTTCACTGGTAGAACTAATTAAGGCAATGATTTATAAATTATTCAAAACAGTCTGTGATTAAATAGAAATCAAACATTAAAGAGGATATCCTGTGTCAGGGAACAAAGATGCTATCAGAAACAACTAGAGTCAAAGACAAGATGGTGGGGGAGTAGATGGACGTGGAGAAACAACTGCAGTCATGTCAAAATTCTCTAAAGTAAGAGATTCAAGTTGGCCAAAATGGGACAGCCTCAGCTAAAAAATAATGACTGTCATGAATCTAAACAGATCAAATACATAAAATTCTCTGAGTTGGGGCTTCCCTGGTGGCTCAGATGGTAAAGAATCTGCCTGCAGTACAGGAGACCCGGGTTCATTCCCTAGGTTGGGACAATCAACTGGAGGAGGAAATGGCACCCCACTCCAGTATTCTTGCCTGGGGAAGTCCATGGACAGAGGAGCCTAGCAGGCTGTAGTCCATGGGATCGCAAAGAGCCAGACACAACTGAGCCACTAACACTTTCACTTTTCCTGAGTTTATCATGATATTTAAAAATGAAACTCCTTTGGTACCTTTGGAGATAGTAAGGCACGAACTCATTGCGAAAATCCATAAATAAAAAGACATTTATGCTGCCGTTTGGCAGTTTATATCAATATAAGCTGTATGTCAGTGTAATCAACTGATTTATATGAGAAAATTTTTTTATAGAAATATTTCAGCTAATAAACGCAGAAAGAATGACAGGACTGGAAAATCACCCACTGCAATTCCTACTGAACTCCTGTATCTATGCACTGTACCAACGGCCACTTAAATGACTTAAAGAGCAGTTTTCAACCCTGGCTGCATATTTGTACCTCCTGGGGAACTTTCAATACTGATGCCCGGGTACCACCCCCAGAGAGTCTGAGCTCATTGGTCTGGGGTGTGGCCCGAGCATTTGGATTTTTTAAGCTCCACAAGAGTGATGTGAAGGCACAGTCAAGAAAGAGGACCACTGCCTATCATGAAAGGTTGATGGGTAAGTTAAAAATGAAGGACTGATCTGATAATTCTTGAACCCACTAATCAACCTTTTCCTTGGAAGCGGGACAAAACAGCACCATGTGCCTTTTGGTGGGCTGCATAGGAGGCACACAGTGCTGCTCATGAAGTCTTGTACCAAAAGAAAATTGAACCTGAGTTTAATCAAACCTCTAGACTGAACCCCCAATTTACAGGGAATGCGAGGGACAGAAGAACATGTTAAAAGATAAGGGTAGTATATCATCAGCCAACAGTGCTGAAAATTTTTCCAGACAAACAGCACAATTTCTTCTATAAATCAATTTCATGGATAAAAGTGACAGGAAGTTACGGTTTCCCCAGTGGTCCAATGGTTAAGACCCCACACTCTCAATGCAGAGGGCATGAGTTTGATCCCTGGTTGGGAAACTAAGATCCCACATGCCACACAGCATGGCCAAAAGAAAAAAGGCAGGGAAGCTTTTGAAACTTTTAAAGCATTAAAAACAGATATACATCATCTCATCCTTTATAGTCCATTCCCCCACTTATAGCCTCAGAAGGAGAAAAACAAACCATTTTAGCATTTCTGATAGGTCTTTCCTGTCTTCTCTTAACATCATAGTGTTTATTTATAACTGAAAAACTCTACCCCCCAAATATAGATTATTGCATTGAAGTGACTCCTGGAAACCAATATTCATTGGAAGGACTGAGGCTGAAGCTGAAACTCCAATACTTTGGGCACCTGATGTGAAGAACTGACTCATTTGAAAAGACCTTGATGCTGGGAAAGATTGAAGACGGGAGGAGAAGGGGATGACAGAGGATGAGATGGTTGGATGGCATCACCAACTCATTGGATATGAGTTTGAGTAAACTCTGGGAGTTGGTGATGGACAGGGAGGCCTGGCTTGCTGCAGTCCATGGGGTCACAAAGAGTCAGACATGACTGAGTGACTGAACTGAACTTAACTGACCCCTGGAAGAGAAGAACTGTGGTCACTGGTTCATTCCTGGTTCATTCAGAACCCAACATGGCTTCCCTTCTTAAAAGTTTTAAGAGGATGATGACAACATTTTGGAACTAGACAGAGGTAACAGTTGCACAAAATTGTGAAAGTACTCAATGCCACTGAGTTGTATACTTTAAAATGCTTAATATTATGTCAATTTTACCTCAATTAAAAAAGGGAAAAAGGAGGCAAAGCTAGGGGAGAAAAGAACTATGAGACAGAAATGGTCAAGATTTGAAGGCTGTTTGGAAGACAGATTCAACAGGATTTGAGTGCTTCCAGTTAGTTGGCTGGGAAGTAAAATGGAGATTTCTAGTTTGGGAGTCTGAAGAGCTGGCTGTAACCCACAGACTGATTTAATCTCCACTGAGAATAACACAGGACCAAAAAAGGAATGGGAGCCCAATGAATGTTCGATTTCCTCAAGTTCTCACTTTTTTTTAACAGAACAATAAAGCAGAAAATCACAGAACACCCTAAATACAGTGTAATTGGCTCATATCAAGGCATCGCTAAAATGTCTTTCAATCTCCTTGTAGGCAAAATGGATAAATCAGATGACAGTTTCATGAAGCCATTCAAAGTAGAATAACTGGACTAAACATCCATTGGTTAGCGAACTGACAGGCACCTAACAAAAGACCTGCACAGAGCAGGTTCTCCATGAATCTGCTCAACAGATAAATCTAAAGACTCCAAAGGCTGAGTGAATAGGGACATTCCAGGCCTACTGAGTGAGAATGTTCATTAATAACCCAGAAAAACGATCAAGCCAAAACGTGGATTTATCTGGGACTTCCCTGGTTGTTCAGTGGTTATGACTTAGCACTCTCACTGCCATGACCCCAGGTTCAATCCCTGGCTGAGGAACTAAGATCCCACAAGCTGTATGCATAGTGCAGACAAAAAAGAGTGGACTTACTAAATTATGAATGATATAAAGGTAGAGACACTGAATAACAGATTTGAGATTTTTAAAGGTCTTTTGAGATGCCATTCTATGGAATTAATCCTAAATTGGGGGGGGGGGAAGCANACAAGCTGTATGCATAGTGCAGACAAAAAAGAGTGGACTTACTAAATTATGAATGATATAAAGGTAGAGACACTGAATAACAGATTTGAGATTTTTAAAGGTCTTTTGAGATGCCATTCTATGGAATTAATCCTAAATTGGGGGGGGGGAAGCATTATGCACAAGATGTTTATCTTAATAATATCAATAATAGCACAACCTAAATACCCAGCTATGGAGAAATATTTAAGTGATCTCCTGTATAACCACTGGAAGACTATGCAATAACAGTGAAAATTCTTTTATAAAGACTATGAAAAAAAAAGAAGAAAGAAAAAAAATTGTGCAATAACAAGAGAAATGCTTAAAATATGAGAAAAAATAAAGAATCAAATTTATATATACAGCATTTTTCAAGCCTATGCATAGGGAAAAAATACAAAGTGATATATCAAAATGTTAGCAGTGGTTATGTTCGTGTGATGGCACTAGCAATAATTTTCTTTCTACTGTTATACTATACCTTCAAGATTTTCTTTAACAAGCATAGATTTTTGCAGCAAAAATAATAAACCTACAGGAGATCCAGAAACATACACTTTTTAAAAACCAGAGCCATGACCAAAGCTAAATGGATTTTTAATATGAATTAATGTAAAGTTCTAGGATGAGGGTTTAAACAAAATGCCAAACTTATGACGGGAGCAATAGGGCTTAACGACACTTCTTGTGGGATTTAAAAAAAAAAAAAAGACCTAGAAATTAACTGACTGTAAATTTGTTATGAGCCAACAGTGACATGACTGAGGGGAAAAGACAGCCATAATATAAACTTCTGATTTCCAATATAATTTGTATGCAAAACAAAGGGAGTAATAATATTCTCATTGTGCTGTGCAAGTTGGACCATATCTAGAATATTGTGTTCAGCTTTGAACTTGAGCTTTCAAAAAAGATGCTGAAAAGCTGGAGAGCAGCCAGCAGGATGAAGCATCAGAACCACAGCAGAGAGCAGTGAATCCCACACTCCGGCGGCTTCAGAATCACCCAGAGGGCTTACTAAAATGCAGGTTCTTAGGTCTCCTCCCAGAGTTTCCGATTCTATAGATCTGCATTTTCAGCTAGTTCCTAAGTGAAGTCCATGCTGCTGGCCTGAGGACCATACTTAGAGATCCTCTGGCCCTGTGGATAAAAGCATAGACTCTGAAACCAGACTGCCAGGGACTGAGCTCCAGCTCTGCCACCTACTGGCTGTGTGACCTTGAGCAAGCTTGCTTGCCCTCTCTGTGCCACAGTTTTTTCACCTGTAAAATGAAACAACTTGAGCATCCTCATACAGGCATCATGGTTTTGATGTAGTTAATATATGTGAGGCATTTACATCTACCTGGTATATTAGGCTTATTAATTTAATGAGGAACATGAGAGACGTTCTATCTGATACAGGAAAACATTTTAACACCTTCAAACACTGGAAGGGCTTTCACGAGGAAGGTATATTCCACAGAGCTCCTGGGGACAGATATGAAGTCTAAGGGTGGAAATGGCCAAGAAGGAAGCTTCGTATCCATAACGAGAAGGACTATTTTAGAAGCTGAAGCAACAATGGAGTGGGTGGCCTGGGTGGGTTCTGAGTGTCCCAGTACTCACTCAGGGCAGAACTACGGAAAAATCTGCGGGTGAGGCTTGGCCATCTGGGTTTTAACAAGACCTGCAGCAGGTGCCACTGCAACTCAAGTATGAGAACCAGGGGCATCTAACACTGTCCAAAACAACATTTCTACAAGGCTTTATCTAGAACACCAAAACTCAATTGAAGTAACCTCACTCCAACAAGGTATCAGGTAATTACATGCCTCTGGTAAGTATGTGCGGCAAACTACTGCTGCTGCTGTTTAGTCGCTCAGTCGTGTCTAACTCTGTGACCCCGTGGACTGTGGCCCGCCAGGTTCCTCTGTCCATAGAGAGGGTAGCCATGCCCTTCTCCTGGGGATCTTCCCGACCCAGGGATCGAACCCACGTCTCCTGCTTGGCAGGTGGATTCTTTACCACTGAGCCACCTGGGAAGCCCTTGCACAAACTACTACTTACACCAAATACTTGCTTTTGTATTTAAAAAGTTTATCACTGAACGTGTTCAAAACAAGAAAATCTAAAATCCACAGAGAAAAAAGCAAGGTACTCCCATCCCATCACCCTCTCAGGAGGGGCTGCTCACTATTAAGTGCCCTGAAGGGACTACAGAGAAGGACAGTGTTCTGAAAAAAACATTAAAGCATCTAAAAGTTAAGCAGGCCCTCAGAGGGAAACACAACAGCCCGGACACACAGAACCTATTTTCCCACCTCTCAGCAGCCAGTGCGGCCAAAGTCCCCCCTCCTGCTCAGGACAACAGTTCGGAAGAGACAGCTGAGCACATTTGGAGAGGCTTTCTCCTGCTCCAGGCGCTCTTCTAACTACTTTAGGTATATTAACTCTTCATGACAAATCTCTGAGGTAGGTACTGATCTCACCATTTTACAGATGTGAAAACTGAGGGTTGGAAAGATTAAGTCATTCCACAGCTAATAAGTGATAGGCATTTCTCTGAGCCATGGCAGTCTTTCTCCAGAGTCTGAAGGCTTCTGTACCATACTTTCTGTTGGGGCCCGTGAGGCAGAGAAGGGACAAGTGGGAAGGCCACTACCTTGGTCTGACTGTGCACGTGGCAGAGACAGAGAGACACAGAGGCAGAGAGCATCAGCAAGCTCAAGATGGCAGCCAGTGTGAGCCCATGATCCAGGCGAGGTGGGGGGAGACCAAAAGATGGGTCACCTGCCATTTTGTCAGTCCCTGTGTGTTCCTGGGCGGGCACTGGAGTGGATGAACGAACCCGCATGACGGCAGTCTTAACCACCTATGCACACAGGCTTGAACCTGTCGCAGGCAAGAGCAAGGAGACAGTTTGACAAAAGCCCTTCCCTTCCTTTTCTTCCACAAAGCAATTTAAAAGGAATATGTGAGATGAGGCAGGAGTGAAGGTAGCAAAGGAAAGTGACAGCTGGAGGCAAAGTTGTTGGGGTTGATAAGGAAGGAAGAGCCAAAGCAGCCATGCTCCCCGGCAGCAGGAACGAGGGCTGTGACAGCGGGCAAAGGTGGAAGCATGGGCACTCCCCAGGTCAGTGCCCTCGCTCAGGCTGAGTGGGCTCAGGGATTCCTCCTCTAGACCGCAGGATCGCTCTGCGTCTCCATCACATGAACACTTCTCTCCATCGTCTCGGAATCCCTATCACCGTTGTGCTCTCCTAGAACCGCGAACAACAGCTCATCTCCGAATCTGCAACTCCAAGTACCTGGCCCGCTGTTGGTTCCGGATACGTCTGCAGGACTGAATGTACTGACGCGGTGCTAGCGTCCAGATGCAGCGACATGCGCTGTCACCTTAAGGAGAGGGAGGACGGGAAAGTCACACCCCGGAGGCTGTCTCCTAGGTGGGAAGCCCCCAGGTGCAGATCCCAAGACAAGGACCAAACTGCAAGCAGTTCATCTGGGACGTGAAAGAGACACCAAACACTACGAGCGGACTGGTGAAGTGCATGAAGAAAGACACACACTCCACTAAGCCTATCTCACGGAGCCAGCGGGGGCGGGAGCAGAGCACATCAAGGGAGGAAGGGGCTGCGGCAACCCCCATCAATCACATCAATCATCAGTTCCCCAGTGCGCCGAGCTCTGTGGGAGTGGTCTAGCACACTCCAGTGGGAAGACAAAGCTGTCGGGGAAATACAGACGCTGGCAGGTGAAGTCGGAGAGATAAGCAGTGAAATGGTAATGGCAAGGGCAGAGAGTTCCCCTCCCCCAGCTCACCAGGTCTGGGGTGGTCCTGAAAATCTGCATGTCTAAGGAGTCCTCAGTGAGGCTGCTGCTGCTGTTCTAGAAGCACAACCTGAGAATCACTGGGCTTGGATGTGGGCAGGACACCCACTGTGGCGGGTAAAGACTAGATGTTGTTGCTCTCTAGTCACTAAGTCATGTCGGACTCTCTGCAACTCCATGGACTGTATCCCGCCATGGGGATTCTCCAGGCAAGAATACTGGAGTGGGTTGCCATTTCTTTCTCCAGGAGATCTTCCCAACCCAAGGATCAAACCCACGTCTCCTGTTTAGCAGATGGATTCTTTGTTGCTAAGCAACCTGGGAAGCCCCAAAAGACTGGATATACCTGGGGCAATTCCAATAACTAGATCTGAGCAGAGATTAAAGATAAAGGAAACCAGATTTACACCCAAAAATATGCTTCTTTGACACAAAAAGTATTTTGAGCTGAAGGCAACTAGGCAATTGAGAAGCAACAGATACAAGAAAAGCTCCTGCCCTCCCCCAATTTGCCTAAAAGGAGGAGATAACTTTCTAAAGATGTCCCTCCTGCCGTCTCTACCAGGGAGGACAAAAGGGAATCATTGAGACAACTTGAGACACTGTAGACCTGAAGACAGCAGCAGAAGACTCCATGTAACAGTCTATTAACTAGCCTGTATCTATCATTAGTTGTCCCATGTATTTACATTCCCACCATCTGCCACTTTTGGAAAGCTAAAATTACTTTCCCTTTTTCCTTCTCTTGCTGTTCAGTTGCTCAGTCCTGTGCAATACTTTACAATCCCATGGACTGCAGCATGTCACATTTCCCAGTCCTTCACCTAAATGTATTGTTCTTCGTTTTAGGTGACACACAAGCCAGAGTTCTAAGCCACTTCTCTGAGTTACTCATTTTTCTGAGTTTCTCTCACATGTGTATGAGATATACATGTTAGTGAACTTCTGTTTGTTTTTCTTATGTTAATCTATTTTGTTGTTGTTGTTATATGGACCCCAGTTAAGAACTTAGAAGGAGGGAAGGAAAGGTTATTTTCCCTCCCCAACAGAGACAAAGCCAAAGACATGAGCTCAACCTCTATTTGGCCCTCTGTAGGAAAACTCTTCCCACCGTGCCCAGAGCATGTGCCTGGGAGTCACATGCTCACGTCGATGGGACCATGAGACAGACTTCCTGGAAACCCTCTGTATCTGCTATGGCTAAAATTAAAGCCATTCACAGCCTCCTGAGAATGCTGGAATCCTAGGAGTTCCCTCAGGGTCTTTTTCACAAAGGGTGGTGGCCTGGCAGCAAAAGTTGCAGGGGTAAAGAGCATGAACAAACATCTACAAAGAATCCAGCTTTTGGCTGCAGAACTGAATCCAGCTGGAGGTCACCCAAGTTCCTCCTGCTCTGACACAGGGCTCACCTGCACAAGCCTGGCTCCCGCCTCCAGAGCAGCCAAAGGAGTGCTATATCCTTTCCTGCAGGCCTCACAAACATTATGTAGTGGAGTAACCTTGCAATTCTCTTACTCTGTTCTGGAAAAGGCAAATCTTCTAGAAGATGCCCCCGAAGTAATTGGTTTCATCTTACACTCATGCAATAGCTATGACAGCTGGAAAAAATTAGCAGGCCTCCAGTCCTTTGCTGCTTGTTTATAATAAGAGCATATGCTTGCAGGGAACAGAGAATCCTAAACAAAATTGGTACTTATTTGACCAGACTAAATTTCCATTTTGAAACCTACACTGTTGGTTTCACAACACAAAACCACTGGTGATCTCCTGAGTGGAAAGGCAGGGAGACTGAGGATGGAGACTTCCATCCTTCATTCATAGAAGCAGAGGCTTCCTTGTTTATCTTTTACAGTGATCACCCTTAGGAAAGAGCACACAAAGCCACAGCCCCACGCTTCTGTTCTGAGACTGGAGTAACCACCACAAAAGCCAAGGTGTTAGGCATCTGGACCCTCCCCACTCAGGAGGCAGGTCACTGGGGAATGCTAAGGTCAACATCCCTTAGGAGGCACTGTAATTAGTTGCAGACCAGAGCCTGATTGTGAAGGAAAGAAAAGCTTCTCCCCATCACAAAGCAGAACATTTTTGCAGCTTTCCCAATGGGTTGCCAAGTGANCATGGACTGTATCCCGCCATGGGGATTCTCCAGGCAAGAATACTGGAGTGGGTTGCCATTTCTTTCTCCAGGAGATCTTCCCAACCCAAGGATCAAACCCACGTCTCCTGTTTAGCAGATGGATTCTTTGTTGCTAAGCAACCTGGGAAGCCCCAAAAGACTGGATATACCTGGGGCAATTCCAATAACTAGATCTGAGCAGAGATTAAAGATAAAGGAAACCAGATTTACACCCAAAAATATGCTTCTTTGACACAAAAAGTATTTTGAGCTGAAGGCAACTAGGCAATTGAGAAGCAACAGATACAAGAAAAGCTCCTGCCCTCCCCCAATTTGCCTAAAAGGAGGAGATAACTTTCTAAAGATGTCCCTCCTGCCGTCTCTACCAGGGAGGACAAAAGGGAATCATTGAGACAACTTGAGACACTGTAGACCTGAAGACAGCAGCAGAAGACTCCATGTAACAGTCTATTAACTAGCCTGTATCTATCATTAGTTGTCCCATGTATTTACATTCCCACCATCTGCCACTTTTGGAAAGCTAAAATTACTTTCCCTTTTTCCTTCTCTTGCTGTTCAGTTGCTCAGTCCTGTGCAATACTTTACAATCCCATGGACTGCAGCATGTCACATTTCCCAGTCCTTCACCTAAATGTATTGTTCTTCGTTTTAGGTGACACACAAGCCAGAGTTCTAAGCCACTTCTCTGAGTTACTCATTTTTCTGAGTTTCTCTCACATGTGTATGAGATATACATGTTAGTGAACTTCTGTTTGTTTTTCTTATGTTAATCTATTTTGTTGTTGTTGTTATATGGACCCCAGTTAAGAACTTAGAAGGAGGGAAGGAAAGGTTATTTTCCCTCCCCAACAGAGACAAAGCCAAAGACATGAGCTCAACCTCTATTTGGCCCTCTGTAGGAAAACTCTTCCCACCGTGCCCAGAGCATGTGCCTGGGAGTCACATGCTCACGTCGATGGGACCATGAGACAGACTTCCTGGAAACCCTCTGTATCTGCTATGGCTAAAATTAAAGCCATTCACAGCCTCCTGAGAATGCTGGAATCCTAGGAGTTCCCTCAGGGTCTTTTTCACAAAGGGTGGTGGCCTGGCAGCAAAAGTTGCAGGGGTAAAGAGCATGAACAAACATCTACAAAGAATCCAGCTTTTGGCTGCAGAACTGAATCCAGCTGGAGGTCACCCAAGTTCCTCCTGCTCTGACACAGGGCTCACCTGCACAAGCCTGGCTCCCGCCTCCAGAGCAGCCAAAGGAGTGCTATATCCTTTCCTGCAGGCCTCACAAACATTATGTAGTGGAGTAACCTTGCAATTCTCTTACTCTGTTCTGGAAAAGGCAAATCTTCTAGAAGATGCCCCCGAAGTAATTGGTTTCATCTTACACTCATGCAATAGCTATGACAGCTGGAAAAAATTAGCAGGCCTCCAGTCCTTTGCTGCTTGTTTATAATAAGAGCATATGCTTGCAGGGAACAGAGAATCCTAAACAAAATTGGTACTTATTTGACCAGACTAAATTTCCATTTTGAAACCTACACTGTTGGTTTCACAACACAAAACCACTGGTGATCTCCTGAGTGGAAAGGCAGGGAGACTGAGGATGGAGACTTCCATCCTTCATTCATAGAAGCAGAGGCTTCCTTGTTTATCTTTTACAGTGATCACCCTTAGGAAAGAGCACACAAAGCCACAGCCCCACGCTTCTGTTCTGAGACTGGAGTAACCACCACAAAAGCCAAGGTGTTAGGCATCTGGACCCTCCCCACTCAGGAGGCAGGTCACTGGGGAATGCTAAGGTCAACATCCCTTAGGAGGCACTGTAATTAGTTGCAGACCAGAGCCTGATTGTGAAGGAAAGAAAAGCTTCTCCCCATCACAAAGCAGAACATTTTTGCAGCTTTCCCAATGGGTTGCCAAGTGACTCAGCACTGGCCCAGTGTGGGCACTATTATTGATGAGAAATCTTCCGCCTGGGTGATATACTGCATACAACACATGCCCAAAGAACAGTGCCAAGTCATACCAGGAAGAGCAGGCAAATTATTCACCCCCACTTCAGATGCAGCAAATCCTGTCTTAATGCAGGGGCTACTCAGTATCAGAAAGACAAAGCCCCTAAGATAGTCAGAGATTTCCATCTAAGATTCAAGGCATGATTAGGGAGAGCCTCTTCTTTCTTGTTGACTATTAAAAGGCAATCAAACTGAGGACAGCATAGCAAAAAGACAAGAGAAAGAATAATTTTTCAAAAACAACCCCAAAGCAGAAAGCTGCATAAAAGCCTTCAGCTTCCTAAATGCTGTCTTTATGAGTTCTACGAGCTCCACCCAGAGGTCACTGCCAGATCTGCAGGTTCACTTAATTTAGAAAAGAAAATCTCATCTTCTGGGGTCCAGAGCCAGACTTGCCTTGGAAAACTGCTGGAAATTCTTAGACAATGTTCCTTCTTTCTTGCCTTTAAATTAAAGAAACTGCCCTGAGCTCTGAAATTCAAGATACGCTCCAGGAACCTCGTGTCATCCAACAGGACAACTATCTTTGATGTTTGCACCTGTCGAGGAACTAGTGTGAGTTCCTGCCAGGCTGAACTCAGCCCAAAGACAGCAGAGTGTTCAAAGAGTACTTTCAGAAGAAAAGGTGAGGGTTCTCCTTGAAATAAAATATAAGACTGGAGAGCAACTCAAAGGGTGAACAAGAATGTCTCTAATATTAGAAGGACTGAGAATAATCCTCCTTCAAGAAGGACCCATGACTACTTGCCCAGAGGGCCCAACTATAAGGTAACCACTCCCTTACACAACCCTGAAGACAACCCATAAGGCAATCACCAGCCATACTTTTCAAAGAACTGATTGCAGTTCAGTTCTGGGAATGCCCAGAGCATTCCCTTGGTATTTAGCCATTCATAACCCACACACCTGACTCCAACCCACCCTCCACACCAGTGACTCTCAGTCCACAGTGGCTCAGGCTAGGATCAAGAGCTCCCACTGTGCTGAGCTCTCAACTGCCCAGTGTAAGGCATGCTCTGTTTCAGATATCATAAGCTAGCCCAGCAACAAAATGAAGCCTTCAAACAACAACGACATGTTGGTGCAAAAAGTTTCATCAACCATCTGGAAAGCTTCTCATCACAGCCCGTGTGCTCCTCCTGCCTTCATCAGCATGTGCCTAACCTGACTTCAGACAGACGTGACAGATTCTCAAATGGGAAAAAACAATCAAACTCGCCCTCTGTCTTCCTCCAACACCACTGCCCCCTTCCTCCCCCTGCAAGTTCTTTCTTCACTATAAACACTGAACAGGCTTTTCATGTCTGTCAACAAAAATATCTATGGCAATGTTTATTCCTCTTAGGCATATTAAAGCTCTAGAAAATATCTGTACTAAACCTCGGCACATTCTCATTTCAACAAGGCTAAGCATTCCCAGAATGTTACCCTCTTATTTTGTTAAATAAACTGTATTATGTAGAGTAGTTTTAGTTCAGTCACTCAGTTGTGTCCGACTCTTTGCAACCCCACTGACTGCAGCATGCCAGGCTTCCCTGTCCATCACCAACTCCTGGAGCTTGCTCAAACTCATATCCATCGAGTCGGTGATGCCATCCAACCATCTCATCCTCTGTCGTCCCCTTCTCCTGCTGCCTTCAATCTTTCCCAGTATCAGGGTCTTTCCTAAGGAGTCAGTTCTTCGCATGAGGTGGCCAAAGTACTGGAGCTTCAGCTTCAGCATCAGTCCTTCCAATGAATATTCAGGACTGATTTCCTTTAGGATTGATTAGTTTGATCTCCTTGAAGTCCAAGGAATAGTTTTAGGGTCATAGCAAAATTGAGCAGAAAGTACAGAGTTCCTACACAGTAGCCAGCCGGCACATACGCACAACCTCCCCCATTACCAATATCCGCACCAGAGCAGGACATCCATTGCAATCCACGAACCTGCATTGACACATCGTTATCACCCAGAGTTCACGGTTTACATTATGGTTCATTCTCAGGGCCGCACATTCTATGGGTTTGGACAGATGTACACTCATATGTAACTATCATTATGGTATCATACACAGTCACTTCCCTGCTCTGAAAACCCTTTCCCCCATTGTCCCTTGACCATAACGCAAAAAAATTTTTTGCTCAGCATGACTCAGTATGACTCTAAGCAGTGTTCCTGAGGCCTGCCAAAGGATAAGAATCACCAGGGAGACTAGTTACAATCACAAATGTTCAGACTGCACCCTCAATCCACTGCATCAGACCTTGCTAGGGAGGGGCCTGGAAAGTTATATAGATGGTCCATGGACCTAAAGAAGACACGCTCCTAAGTGCAATCTCCAACCAGAAGAGCAGCACCTGTTAAGAATATTGCAGGCATTTCCTATTCATGTGAGCTCCAGCTCCATCAGAATACTTAGAATTCAAGATAGGCCCCATTCTTTATTTTCAAACAGCCAGGCTGCTGCTACTTTTCTCACTTATTCCTTTATCTTGCTGCATGGTACCAGAAAGTTTTACAAGGACAAGCAAGCGTCTGCTTCTATTAGGAAACATGTTTGTATTCCTACACAATGGTCTCCCATTTATAAGCACACTATTTGGATCATTTGCACAAAGTGACGGGTCAGGAAGTAGATCTGCTTGGTTACAGTAAAGTATCTGCCTGAGGACGCTGGTGCACGTGGTGCATGGAGCAGAAGGACACACAGCCAATATGGGTTTTTCTTCTTTGTGCCTTGAGGGCTCTTCTACCAGCTGCTCCCCCTGGCTCCCCACTGCTCTGCATTCTGCCATAGCCAACGACGGTTTAATGGCAAAATTCGCTGGGCAGTAAGCCATGTGGCTCTTACAGCCGGCAATTAGAAGAGAAGGAAAGGTTGAATTACAAGGTGTTTGCAAATGCAGTTTGAGTAAGTCAGATCTTATTTTCTCTTACCTCCTGGTAATAAAATCTGCATATTCATCCTAAAACAGATACCTGACTCTGGGGTCATTCGGAGTCAATGGCTCAGTCAATATTAAAATCCACAACACAGTCGACGGGGAGCATGAAAATCCATTAAACCAAAAGTCTTTTTTTTTTCCATCCAAAGGAATCCTTACCTTTTCTTTGGCTTTCCTTTTTGTCCCTGCATCCATCCACTCATTTTCTTTCTCCAGCATGTCAATAAAGGCCCATCGAACACCCTCAATCAATTCCTCCATCTATAAGAAAATACCCAAAGAAGCAGGTCAAAACCAAGAAGCTTCAGACAAGGTTTTCTGGGCCACGATAAACAGTCCAATGCTAAACACAGTGGGAAAGAAGCTCCCTTCAGATTCACTACATGCTTGGCAGAATTTCTTCTTTTAGGGAAATGCCTTTTTCCTCCACTGCTACAAGAAAACTAACCATTTCTTCCCTTAAGAGCGATGTGATGGTCCGGTCGTAAAAGGATTATATGGGAAAAGGAATTCACCATAGGTTGTGATTAATAACTGACCTGTAGCTACTAAAGGAGTCCACCCTTATCAAGGATGCAACTAATTTCAGTAAGTTAAGAATTTTAGGCAAACAAGCATGGGCTCCGTATTTCAGACCAGTATCACAGAAGAAAGTGAGTGAACCACTGAAAGATATACTGTTAACAGAGAAATAGGCGCGAGAGCCAGCACACTACAGGATGGTGCTGCTGCTGCTGCTGCTAAGTCGCTTCAGTCGTGTCCGACTCTGTGCGACCCCACAGATGGCAACCCACCAGGTTCCCCCGTCCCTGGGATTCTCCAGGCAAGAACACTGGAGTGGGTTGCCATTTCCTTCTCCAATGCATGAAAGTGAAAAGTGAAAGTGAAGTCACTCAGTCGTGTCCAACTCTTAGCAACCCCATGTACTGCAACCTACCAGGCTCCTCCGTCCATGGGATTTTCCAGGCAAGAGTACTGGAGTGGGGTGCCATTGCCTTCTCCACACTAAAGGATACTTCTCAACATAAATCAGACTTACGTCAGGACCCCAGTTCTCTCCACGTTAGTACCAGGCGTTAAACCAAATGCTTGGCTGTTCTCTGTCCTCTTCCTACTCCCCTTCTCCTCTCTGACAGCTCTGAAAAGTCTTCTATTATTTCAAGTCTAAAATGGTAGGTCTAAAGGGGGCTGCTACAGAAATGCTGTCTTCTAAAAGACCTGTTTCAAAGTGTTCCAAGGGTTCAACTACACCCATATCCATGATGTGTTTGCCCTGGCTTTTCCTCCAGCATTTGTGGGTCAACAGAGAAGACTGGGGGAGAGATGCTAACATTTAATTTCAGTGGCCCACATGGAGCAGTCTGGGGATGCCCTGCCTGTCTATGGGTACAAATCAATCAAAATTCCACTTTCCTACAAAGATGCTTCAGTTTTCCTAATCAGATACTCAAGAAAGAATAAAATACTAGGTTTGGCACCAGAATGAAAATTTTCATTTGCGACTATGGAGTTGCAAATCCATTTTTAGCATTAATTCTAGAAAGAAAGAAGTTGAGATGTTTCCTTGGTTCTATAATGAATTGTCAGCACGGAGCTCAAAATAATTTTTTTCTGTTTAATAAGTTTTCAGCTATGTTTTCAGTTCAATAACAGTTGTAAGGGAATGAGAGCTGGAAATCAGTGGGCTGGGTTCCACCATATGTAAATAAGAACAAACAGCAGATGGAGGGGGGTACTTCACAGCTATTTCTTCCCAACTTAGTAAAAACATTAAAAGAAAAGAAATCTCAACTTGAGATTGGGGCACAATGAAGACATGAAATGACAGAAGAGCAAAGGTCCTTTAAAATCATTAAGTCACTCGTCCTCACTGGGATCTTGGGGAGGGAAGGTAGACTGGAAGGGGTTTAAACGATGCTGATGTCATTGTTGCAGGGTGAGACCTGAGCACTGGGAGGTTCAACGGCACCCCCCCCCCAGGTGATTGTAATGTGTAACCAGGATGAAGACTCACAGGTGTAGAAGATGCCACTTATGCTACAGATGAGGAAGTTAGGAGTCAAAAGAGCCTATGATCTCTTCCACCCAGCTCTTCCAGCTAGGAAGGGTCAGAGCCAGGACCTGACCTCAGAGGTAAAGACAGTACTGAGGCCAGGAACTCCTAAATCAGAGGAAATGTTCCTCATAAATCAGAAGAAAACGTCAGAAAGGTAGAAGAAAATCAAGAGACATGCAGCAGTGGCCATTTCAAACCGAAAACCCACAGGAGGAGGATGCTGAAACAACAAGGAAATCTTCAGGGACTAGACTTTTGCCTCTGCAGTACCAGCACCCCTAAGTCTTTATGACATTACTGCAGGGGAGCAAAATTTGCCCCCTAAAATATGTCTCTTTCCCATATCAATTGTTTTAAGCTGGTTATTTTTGGAGAAACAGAAGACAGAAGGGATCTGAAAACCAAATACCAGTTGCCCTTTTGAAGAAATATCTATTCATTTGTAAGGGAAATCTCCATTTGTAAGGGTGTCTCCCCCTCTATACCTGGCAGAGGAGGATGACTGAATCTCCAGAAGGTCTTATCAATGGAGAAGTGGTGGGCTTAAATCTGCATCACAATCACCCTCCTTTACAGCACTTTTCCTAGTGTTGTCCCAATCCTCAGTCCCAATGCCTTGTCTGTCCCTGAAGATTTAAGGAAAGGCTATGGTTTTTCCAGTAGTCATGTATGGATGTGAGAGTTGGACTGTGAAGAAGGCTGAGCACCAAAGAATTGATGCTTTTGAACTGTGGTGTTGGAGAAGACTCTTGAGAGTCCCTTGGACTGCAAGGAGATCCAACCGGTCCATTCTGAAGGAGATCGGCCCTGGGATTTCTCTGGAAGGAATGATGCTGAAGTTGAAGCTCCAGTACTTTGGCCACCTCATGCGAGGAGTTGACTCATTGGAAAAGACTCTGATGCTGGGAGGGATTGGGGGCAGGAGGAAAAGGGGACAACCGAGGATGAGATGGCTGGATGGCATCACTGACTCGATGGGCGTGAGTCTGAATGAACTCCGGGAGTTGGTGATGGACAGGGAGGCCTGGCGTGCTGCGATTCATGGGGTCGCAAAGAGTCGGACATGACTGAGCGACTGAACTGAACTGATGGCCATTTTGGCAAGCTGCTCAGTTTTCCCAGGTCTCTCCCATGTTGCTTCCCTCGTGGCTCAGCAGTAAAGAATCTGTCTGAGATGCGGGAGACCTGGGTTCGATCCCTGGGTTGGGAAGATCCCCCGGAGAAGAGAATGGCCTAGAGAATTCCATAAACTGTATAATCCATGGAGTTGCAAACAGTCGGACACCACTGAGCTACTTTCAATTCCCATGTATACATATTATTTAACTTTGTTTCATTTTCTACTGTTATTGTCTCTTACATCATAGGGGACTGGAATGCAAAAGTAGGAAGTCAAGAGATACCTGGAGTAACAGGCAAGTTTGGCCTTGGAGTACAAAATCAAGCAAGGCAAAGGCTAATAAAGTTTTGCCAAGAGCATGCACTGATCATAGCAAATACCCTCTTCCAACAATACAAGAGAAGACTCTACACATGAACATCACCAGATGGTCAATACCGAAATCACACTGACTATATTCTTTGCATCCGAAGGTGGAGAAGCTCTATACAGTCAGCAAAACCAGGACCGGGAGCTGACTCTGGCTCAGATAATGAACTGATTATTGCAAAATTCAGACTTAAATTGAAGAAAGTAGGGAAAAGCACTAGGCCATTCAGGTATGACCTAATCCCTCATGATAATACAGCGGAAGTGACAAATATATTCAAGGAATTAGATCTGATAGAGTTCCTGAAGAACTATGAATGGAGGTTCATAACACTGTATAAGAGGTGGTGATCAAAATCATCTCCAGGAAAAAGAAATGCAAAAGGAAAAATGGTTGTCTGAAAAGGCCTTACAAATAGCTGGAAAAGAAGTGAAAGGCAAAGGAGAAAAGGAAAGATACCAATTTGAATGCAGAGTTCCAAAGAATAGCAAGGAGAGATAAGAAAGCCTTCTTAAGTGAACAATGCAAAAAAATGGAGGAAAACAATAGAACAGGAAAGACTAGAGATCTCTTCAAGAAAATTAGAGATACCAAGGGAACATTTCATGCAAAGATGGGCTCAATAAAGGACAGAAATAGTATGGACCTAACAGAAGCAAAAGATATTAAGAAGAGGTAGCAAGAATACACAGAAGAAATATACAAAAAAGATCTTAATGACCCAGATAAGCACAATAGCGTGATCACTCACCTAGAGCCAGACATCCTGGAATGTGAACTCAAGTGGGCCTTAGGAAGCATTGCTATGAACAAAGCTAGTGGAGGTGATGGAATTCCAACTGAGTTATTTCAAACCCTAAAAGATGATGCTGTGAAAGTGCTGCACTTTATATATGCCAGCAAATTTAGAAAACTCAGCAGTGGCCACAGGACTGGAAAAGGTCAGTTTTCATTCCAATCCCAAAGAAAGGCAATGCCAAAGAATGCTCCAACTACTACACAATTGTGCTCATTACACATGCTAGCAAGGTAACACTCAAAATTCTTCAAGCCAGGCTTCAACAGTAAGTGAATCAAGAACTTCCAGATGTACAAGCTGGTTTTAGAAAAGGCAGAGAAACCAGAGATCAAATTGCCAACATCCACTGGATCATCAAAAAGCAAGGGAATTCCAGAAAAATATCTACTTCTGTTTCATTGACTACACTAAAGCCTTTGACTGTGTGGATCACACTTTATGGAAAATTCTTAGAGTTGGGAATGCGACTCCCTTACCTACCTCCTGAGAAACCTATATGCAGGTCAAGAAGCAACAGTAAGAATCAGACATGGACCAATGGACTGGTTCCAAGTTGGGAAAGGAGTACGTCAGGGCTGTATATTGTCACCCTGCTTATTTAACTTATATGTAGAGGACATCATGCGAAATGCCAGACCACATGAAGCACAGGCTGGACTCAAGATTCCTGGGAGAAATATCAACAATCTCAGATATGCAGATGACACCACCCTTATGGCAGGAAGCAAAGAGGAATGAAAGGCCCTCTTGATGAAGGTGAAAGAGGAGAGTGAAAAAGCTAGCTTAAAACTCAANTGAAGCACAGGCTGGACTCAAGATTCCTGGGAGAAATATCAACAATCTCAGATATGCAGATGACACCACCCTTATGGCAGGAAGCAAAGAGGAATGAAAGGCCCTCTTGATGAAGGTGAAAGAGGAGAGTGAAAAAGCTAGCTTAAAACTCAACATTAAGAAAACTAAGGTCATGGCATCTGGTCCCATCACTTCATGGCAAATAAATGGGTTAAAAGGAAACAGTGACAGAATTTATTTTCTTGGGCTCTAAAATCACTGTGGACCATGACTGCAGCCATGAAATTAAAAGACACTTGCTCCTTGGAATAAAAGCTATGAAAAACGTAGACAGTGTGTTAAAAAGCAGAGACATCACTTTGCCAACAATGGTCTGTCTAGTCAAAGCTATGGTTTTTCCAGTAGTCATATACGGATGTCAGAGTTGGACAATAAAGAAGGCTGAGCACTAAAGAAATGATGCTTTTGAACTGTGGTACTGGAAAAGACTCTTAAGAGTCCCTTTGACAACAAGATTAAACCAGTCATACCTGAAGGAAATCAACTCTGAATATTCATTGGAAGGACTGATGCCCAAAGCTCCAATACTCTGGCCACCTGATGCGAAGGGCCAACTAATTGGAAAATACCTGGACGCTGGGAAAGATTGAGGGGAAGAAGAGAAGTGGTCAGCAAAGTATGAGATGGTTAGATAGCATCACTGACTCAGTGGACATGAGTTTGAGCAAACTCCAGGAGATCGTGAAGGACAGGGAAGCCTGGTGTGCTGCAGTTCATTGGGTTGCCAAGATTCAGGCACGACTTAGCAACTAAACAACAACAACATGGGTGTCTCTTATACACATCTAGATGTGTATAAGAGACAGTAATACAGCGGAAGTGACAAATATATTCAAGGNTTTTGGGGGGCTCCAAAATCACTGCAGATGGTGAGTGCAACCATGAAATTAAAAGATGCTTGCTCCTTTGAAGAAAAGTTATGACTAACCTAGACAGCATATTAAAAAGCAAAGACATTACTTTGCCAACAAAGGTCCATCTAATCAAAGCTATGGTTTTTCCAGTAGTCATGTATGGGTGTGAGAGTTGGACTCTAAAGAAAGCTGAGTGGGAGGGGGGTTCAGGATGGGGAACACATGTACATCTGTGGCGGATTCATGTTGATGTATGGCAAACCAATACAATATTGTAAAGTAATTAAAAAAATAATTATAAGAAAGAAAGAAAGCTGAGTGCCAAACAATTGATGCTTTTGAACTGTGGTGTTTGAGGAGACTCTTGAGAATCCCTTGGACTGCAAGGAGATCCAACCAGTCCATTCTAAAGGAAATCTGTCCTGAATACTCATTGGAAGGACTGATGCTTAAGCTGAAACTCCAATACTTTGGCCATCTCATGCGAAGAACTGACTCATTTGAAAAGACCCTGATGCTAGGAAAGATTTAAGGCNGAGACTCTTGAGAATCCCTTGGACTGCAAGGAGATCCAACCAGTCCATTCTAAAGGAAATCTGTCCTGAATACTCATTGGAAGGACTGATGCTTAAGCTGAAACTCCAATACTTTGGCCATCTCATGCGAAGAACTGACTCATTTGAAAAGACCCTGATGCTAGGAAAGATTTAAGGCAGGAGAAGGGGACGACAGAGGATGAAATGGTTGGATGGCATCACCGACTCAATGGACATGAGTTTGAGTAAACTTTAGGAGTTGGTGATGGACAGGGAGGCCTGGCATGCTGCAGTCCATGAGGTGGCAACGAGTCAGATGACTGAGCGACTGAACTGAACTGAACTGAACTGGTAAAGGACAGGGAAGCCTGGTGTGCTACAGTCCATGGGACGGCAAAGAGTCAGACAGGATTTAGCAACTGAACAAGTCCTGGGGGTCTGTGTGGCTTGGAGGATCACAGGAGACAACCTATATTTGTCTACTTCCTTATCACTCCCCAGCCCCACCTTTTCTGTTCCACAGAGGTTTTGAATGCATCAGTTTGCTATACATTGCTTTTCTGAGCAACTCTAGAACTTTGTGGATATGTTAAGTAGATGAAGAATCCGCTGTGCATTGTCTTTCCCACCTGTTTCATAGCCTCTGGTATTTTCCCAATTAAAAGACTTGGTGCCATATGTAAAATAGATGACCAGTGCAAGTTTGATGAATGAAGCAAGGCACTCAAAGCTGGTGATCTGGGACAATCCAGAGGGATGGGATGGGGAGGAAGGTGAGAGGGGGGTTCAGGATGGTGGGACACACATAAACCCATGGCTGATTCATGTTGATGTATGGCAAAATCATCACAATATTGTAAAGTAATTAGCCTCTAATTTAAATTAATTAATTTAAAAAAAACCCCAGTGCCTTCTTATCCCAATCAAACAGAACATTTCACTCAAGTGCAATCACTTCCCCCAATCCCACTCTTCTCCCTAGAGGAAGGGAGGCAGGAATCACTACCGCCTTGTTGACCAGCCATCTAGCCCCAAACCTTGCAAGGTGCATGGTCTATACTAAGAGTTCAGTACTGTTTGAAAACTGAATGCACAGATAAGTGAGTGAAAAGTTCTTCAGCTTTTTAGGGCAACCAACCATCCTGGGACCTGGGACTTTCAGGGCTCACCCCAAGACAGCCCCAGGCAAACCAAGACTACAATGGCTTACCTCCTCTCCCTTCGTTTCCACACCACCAGATCTGGCCTGCAGACCTGCCTATCTCTGAAGGTCGCAGGCCTGCCACATCTGTATATTCAGCTGCTTGCCTTATCCGTCAGCTGGAGGGAGGGGGAGGCCTTCTAAGATGACCGCCCTTTGTGCCCGTTTCTGCCCAAAGACAAAAAACAAACAAACAAACAAACAAACAACCCAGCCCTACTACTGGGTCAATGTCTTTATGAGAGATGATAGTGGCTTACTTCCCAGATTCAGAGAATGGAAAGGTGTCAGAACGATCCAGAAGGATGCCCTAATTCAAGTTGTGTCCCTGAGTCTGCCCAAAGGTGGGCAGGGTGCCAGATACACAGGCATCCAGATGAGAAACTGCTGCTCTCCCTTCCTCGCCGCCTTCAAACCTTCCCCCCCAAGGCCCACCCTCCCATCTGTTTGCTAAGCTGTCTTAGTATAACTGGCTGCAGACCCTGCTCACCTCCCCTTCCTGCATCTCAGGGTTACAGGAGGCAGGGCAATGAAGCAGCATCCTTACCCCACGATTCTGTGGGGGATGGGATGAGAGAACATGACGCTGGCGTGATTCTTAGGAGAACGATAACCCAAGAATGTCTTTGCATTCAGGACACAGAACACTTACTCATGTGATGGTGAGTGGATTCTGCTACCAGTCTAGAACAAGTTCAACAGTGGGCATATCACTTTTGGTCATTCCTAGGATGCCCTTATAGAGACCATCTAGAAAAATAAGCTGAAGCTGAAGGCTTAAACCAGAAATAATCCAAATGTCCATCAATAATATATAAACTGTGCTGCTATATTCACATAACAGAATATTACAGGGCAACAGCAAAGTGAATTACTGATACACACAACAACAAGGGTGAATTTCACAGTGAGTGAAAGAAAACAGACACAAAAGGACACACGGCTGGATATATTAGAGAGATGACTATTCTAAAAAACTGTTAGAAGTCAGGGTAGTGTTACCTTTTGGGCAGGAGAAGGGGGTTATATTGACTGGGAATTGAGCTTTTCATATGGATGGGAATGTCCTATGTCTTGGTTTGGATGGTGGCTCTGTAAAAGGACACACTGGCAAAATCTATTAAGTTGTACTTTTAAGATGAACTCACTTGATGCACTTTTTATACATCAACAAAACAACAAAAATACAAAAGCAACAGAGGAGTTCTCTGCTTTTAGCCTGATCTAGCAAGCCCTGTCATTGAACCCCAGGAAGCTTTCTCACCCCCCCCCAAGTACATTATTCTACCTACCTGCTTTGGTTGTCAAATTAAATTAGATGAAACTGAGTGGCGTGGTTGTTCAATCTCATTTGTTAAATGTATGCTCTACAAAGGCAGCGCTGTCAATCTCAATGAAATTAGGGTTTGTCAAACGAAGGATCTGATTTTTTTCTTTTTTTTTTTTTTTTTTATAAAAGACAGCTTTCTGCATTTAGGACTCACTCTCAAATCTCCTTCCAGCAGCTGTATCTCTCAGCCTATTAGTCAAGGGCAGGCACCCAGCCAGCTGTTTGCGGCATTCAGCTTCCTTGTACATGATCATTTCAAAGGTCGTGTATATGTTAATTTACTACCTGGTTGTTATTTAAGAGGATTTTATTACATCATTTTATGTTGATTTATTCTTTCTCCTCCTCTAGGAAATTCTGGGATTCTAAAGCAACCAATGGCAGGCTA
>SJYA01003345.1:900977-915548 GCA_006410615.1 Neotragus moschatus | reverse complement strand
ACTCCAGCGCCTCTTGCTTCCTCTGCATCTGGGCCAGGCATGCTCCCAGGGCCCCTGGAAACCTGCCACAGAAAGCCCTGGGGGCAGGGGCTGGCGTGGACAGACAGGCAGATAGAAGGGGGACCAGAGACATAGAGGTCACCCGAGTGCTTGTGCTGGAGAGCCTGGCCACAGGCTAGGTGCTGCAGACACCAGAACGTCGGAAAGGGCCACTGGGGGGGCGGTGGTGGTGATGCAAGCGTGTTTGTTCCTTTTTACACTCCCGGAAGACTCTCCCTATGTCCCGGGATCCAGCCGCAGGCTGGTTTCTGCCTAGGTCCCAGCTCCCTCGGACTAAGTTGGGCATCGTTTGGAAGTTGTCTGGACCCAGCCTTACGGGGCTCCTGGTGGGAGAATCTGGGCATTGGAAGGTTCTGTGGAAGCCGACAGAAACTGCAGCCGTCACTGGACCTTTCAAAGACCCAGCAACCCTAAGGAGCAATCGTCACATTGGGGAACCCACAAACAGCGCCCTCCTCAGAGGTGGTGGCTGTTCTGCACTCTGCGCACAGAGAGCCTGCCACCCCGAGATGGCCATTCTCTCCTCCCAAATGCAGAGGCTGGTCCGAGGCAAGTCCGGCAAGTCGACTGCTTCCTTCCTCGGGGAAACCTGCTGGAGTAAGTTGGGGGTTTCACTGCTGTTGTTTGATTTCTGTAAGCTCTCTTTGTCAAATGCTCTCACAGGCAACATTAAGACAGCTCTACATATGGCCACCAAAAGACACGTTCAAGAATGTTCGGAGCAGCTTTATTTGCAGTAGCCCCAAACTGGAAACCACCCAGATGTCCGTCAGCAGTAGAATGAATAAACAAACTGTGATACATCCATACAATGAGGTACTACCAGGCAATAAGAAGATGCGAGTGCTGATACGTGTGGGCAATGCAGCCAGGTCTCAGAAGCACCGTGCGAAGTGAAAGCGGCCAAGCCCCAAACACCACACACTGTGTGGCTCCACAGATGGGAGATTCTCGAACAGACAAAACGAATCTATGGAGACAGAAGACAGAACTGTGGTTGCTGTTTGGGGATATATAAATATATATATGTGTGTATCTGAGCGTATATATATAATTTTAAAATATTTATTTGGTTGCACTGGGATTTAGTTGTGGCATGTGGGATCTAGTTCCCTGACCAGGGATCAAACCAGGGCCCCCTGCATTAGGCGCAGAATCCTAGCCACGGGACCACCAGGGAAATCCCCTTTGGGGGATAATGATGGAGAAAGGGCACAGAGGGCTTTATGAGGTGCTGGGAATGGATTCTGCTGTGATCTGACGGGTGGCTACACATGTACACATCTGTCAGATTCAGGTAGTCCATGCACTTTACTGTATGTGTTGTATGTACCTTAGTGAAAAGGTAAAAGAGAACAGCTAAGTTAAAAGACTAAAACAAGGTTGGCTCTGGAGAACACTGCCTCCCTTTCTCGGTCAGGTGATGCGATAACCAGCAGAAACTTAAGTGTTTCCCTAGAGCTTAGCCTCCTAAGGGAGAGAAGGGTTGTCTTGGGTGAAGCGGGCATTTCTGACACAGGAGAACAGGGGAGACAGGAGGAAAAACTCAAAAGTGAGCAGCTTGGGAGTCTTTGGTAGGCCACACGAATGTGTCAGGACACTTAACCGGCAACCCTCCAGCACATCCAGAGCACTGTACACATCACCCACCCACACCACATCACACACATCCCACTCACATACACAGCACACTGCACAGACTCCCCCACGCCAACACACAGCAGATGCTCATGCCACACGGGACCACATACACACACACACACACACACACACACACACACACACACACACGCTTGAGCTCTGAGCGCTCCAGCGCTGTCTGGGTAATCATCTTTCTCTTCCCACTGCCAACCAAGGCCACTGTCATCATCATTATCATCATCACCATCGTCCCGGGAACATCCCTCACGGACAGGACGTCTCAGTACGCACGCAGCTGTGCCCAAAGACAAAGACATCTGCCTGGAGCTGCCTGCTCGCCCCGAAAGCTGTCCAGGCACATCAGGTTTATGTCTGGTCCTGAGGAATGGGTCCTGCCATCTTCAGCTCCAGCCCCGGCAGGAACCTTGTGGCGACATCGACATACCCCATCCCTCCCCTTTCTCTCTGGCCTACTGGCCACTGCCCCCTCCCCCTATGGGAAGTCTTGCTTCACTTCTTGGAGTGCAGGACAATGTCCTCCCTGGGATCTGGACCATCCCGGGCCTTTCAGACCAGGCTGACGTCACTGCCTCTGGTCGGGATGCTAGTGCCTCCTCACTGTCCATCTCTGCAACAACCTGAGATGCTAGAAACCCTTTCTTCCACTGTTCTTTTGTTACCTTCGCTTGAAGCACTAAACCCATAAAGTCCATTTCCATGCCCGTTGACCATCTGGACCTTCTGTAGCAATAGGTCTCCACACATGTGAGGCAATGAGACATGCCCACATGTCTCCCCTCTTGGGATTCTACCCCAGAGATACACACAAGCATGTTGATCTCAGCTCCTCTGTATTATAAAGACTGAGACAACCTAAATGATGACCAAGAGGGAACTGGTTGACTAGTGCAGATTATAATACTCTGTATTAGGTCACAGCCACTGTTTGGTAGTCTTCTGCTAGCCTGATCCACTACAGCTTGCCGAATCCTAGTAAAACCACGACATCTGAGAAGTATACTCAGCAAATCGATGAGATGCACTGAAAACTGCAATGCCTGCAGTCAGCACTGGTTAACAGAAAGGGCCCAATTCTTCTCTACAACGCCCAACCACACATCATACAACCAATACTTCAAAAGTTGAACAAATTGAGCTACGAAGTTTTGCCTCATCCACCGTCTTCACTTGACCTCTCATCAGCCGACTACTGCTTCTTCAAGCATCTCGACAATTTTTTGCAGGGAAAATGCTTCCACAACCAGCAGGAGGCAAAAAAATGCTTTTAAAGAGTTAATCGAATCCTGAAGCACAGATTTTTATGCTACAGGAATGAACAAACTTATTTCTCATTGGTA
This sequence comes from Neotragus moschatus, assembly GCA_006410615.1. Lineage (NCBI taxonomy): Eukaryota > Metazoa > Chordata > Mammalia > Artiodactyla > Bovidae > Neotragus > Neotragus moschatus. The sequence continues at coordinate 912,489 of SJYA01003345.1, read as the reverse complement.
AAAATGTGTTGATTGTAATGGTTCCTATTTTTATTAATAAAGATGTGTTTGAGTCTAGTTAAAATGATTTAAAATTCACAGTCCGAAACCGTGATTATTTTTTCACCAACCTAATATCACCAGTCATTGCAAATGATGACACAAATTGGTATGTCCTGACATGGAAATAATGCCTAAGGAAATTATTTAAGGGGAAAATAAATGTAAAGGTCATGAGGTGGGAGAGAATCTATAGATTTTCTATACACAAAGTGAACTAATTTTTGTTGAATATGTGTATACGTTAAGAACTTAAAGAACTAGTTTTCTCTGGTAAAATTCAGAGGGTTGTTCCTTTCTTTGGTTTAGATGTCTGTACTGTTTTCATTTTTAAAATATATGTTACTTTTCTCAATCTGAAATACAAGATGAGAGACTAAAACCTTTTCTCTAAGGTCCCATTACTGGCTCCCCACCCATTCTTTTTAAAGTCTTGGGTTATAGGTCCTCAGAGGTAGCTGGACCTTGAAGCTAGGAAGACTGGGATTAGTGAGTCCAGCATTTTCTCCAGCTGTGGGTTCCTGGGAGTGTGGCTTCACCTTGCTGAGCCCTCTTTTCCTCCATCATCAAGCCTCATCGAGAGCCCACTCAATGCCACCCTCCATGCCAGCCCTAACAACCATCATGGTGGACAAAATCCTCACCTGCTTTCCACAGGGAGTTGTACCTATGGCTGTAAAATGAGGGTTTAACTTTACAGGGCTGATGAAAGGATTAGTATCAACATAAACAATTCCTGGCAAACAAAAGGTCTTTGAAAAAGTCTTGGCTATTCTTCCTTTTTAAAAAATAATCCAAAGAGTATGACTTAATTAAGGTAGGATAAGCTGCCTAACAAATCACTCCACACTTGCAATGGCTCACTAATGAAAGGTTATTTCTTGCTTATGTAATAGTCTAGGGTGGGGGCTCCAGATCAGGCACTTGCATTTTATAAAATGACCTTCCCCAGGCAGAGGAGGCTCTGCCACCTTCCTTCCAAGGTTTCCCTGGGACTTTGCTCCATCCCAGAACTGCCCATTCACTGTGGATGACAAAAGAGTATGGAGGAAAACATGGAAAGCTTTTAAGGCTGAACTAGAGGTGCATACATCATTTTCACTCACATCTTATTGGTCAGAACTTAGTCACACGGCCACACATAAAACTTCAAGGGAGGGTGGGAAATGTAGTCTAGTTGGGTACCTGGGAAGATGAACAAAACAAGTTTGGAGGTCTAACTAGCAAGTGCTGTCACAGTGAATTAGATGAGGAAACACCTCAGAGACTGTGTGCATGTGTGTGTGTGTGTGTTTATTTGTGTTCAGTCTGCAAAATTCCAATGTTCAGGAAGCCTTTGTTCTGAAAAGTTTTGAAGCTCTTCTTTGCTGAACATTTAGTTTTCTGGAAGAACTCTAAGAGGACATCTTTTTAAACCTCTCTCTTTTTTTTATTATCAAGGTTGTTCTGCCATCATCTGAGATATTACTAAAAAACAACATCAGCTCCCAACTCTGACTTACACAAGATTTGAGATGCTGTCAAAAATAAATGCCAACTCATCAGATTCTGTGTGAAAAAGGTGCCAACACACACATAAGTCAAAGCTGCAGACACGAGCACTACTGTGCACACAGTATCATTCCTCCTCTCCTAAAGAACCTTATATGCCAGCCAGCGAATCCATGGACTTAATCATGGAAACTAAGAGGAACTAGAATTTGGTTTTGCTTAAGCTGGCTCTCTGCAGAACCAATAAGTATTGCATCTGTCTGCCAGAAGCTTACATTATAGATTCAGAGGGCTAGAAACTTAATTCTATAGTCTGGTTTACTTTTGCCATCCAGAAGATTACAGAAAGCCCACAGGCATGGTTGAGATATGGAAAGATGTGTACAACATGATACTATTCATTTATTTATTCACTTAATAAATACATACTGAGTGACTCCTCAGTTACAGCAGTGTGAGTCCTAGGTTGAGGATACCAAGATGGAAGGCCGGCCCATTCACCATCTAGTGGGGCTCAGCTAGTAGATACACAAGAACAATTCACCGAGGGGAAGCATGTGTGATGGCAGGGGAAACACAGTCATTAGAAAGGCCACTTGATTCCTTGCCACTGACAATCCAATGTAATTCATTTGAAAGTCTCCTATGCTCATGAGATGAAATGACTGGAAATGCAAGGAGAAAGGCAATGTTCTAGAATGCCATGGGCTCTTTATTTACACTGTCATTGGAAAAAGAAGTGGCAACAATATTAGGAGCTACACATTTTGGATCCTGTGTACCAAACATCATGGATACCTGATGTTCATGTTGTCAGGGAAGTATCATCACTGCTCATTTTATAGACAGCATCTCTGAGCCCACAGAGATTAAGACTCGTGCCTCATTATGCAGTCATCTGCAGACCTGGGAATTTGGTCTGTTTGACTCCAAAGACCAGGCACTTTTTACCGCTACTCCTCACTGCCTCCCCAGGTGGAAGATCTGGGAAAGCAGGCACAACAGAGAGCCACGGGAGCCTTGGCTTAAATGGACTGCTTGGGAGAGGCAGCAAAGGGGGAAAGCAGTCAGCCTCAGGAGTCAGCGCTCACCTCCAGCAAGTAATGTGAGGATAAGCTCTCAGCATTTATTCATTGATTTGATTCAAAAAATCTATTCAGCAACAGCTGGCAAGGTGCTGAGTACAGTTCTAGGTGCTGGGTATACAGCAATGAACAAGTGAGGTGGGAAGGGACAAGTGGAAGGTGGGCGGGGGTAAATAGGCCAACATTCTTTGTCACACATGAGAGGTAATAAAATAGATAACATCTCATTCTTGATGTTGGTGATTAGAGAAAGGTAAGTTGATGAAGTGTTGGGGGGTACTAATCCATTTAAGCACAGGAAGACTTTGAATTGTAGAATATATCTTTCAAACGCCTGAAGAAGATAAAGGACATATGTATGGGAGAATAAGACCCTTCAGGACAAGACCCCAAAACAACATTTAGTCTTTTCTTGTCACCTTTCTGTATTTGTAAATTATCTAAAATAAGCATTCTTACTTTTATAATCATAAAGAAACAAATTAACCAAAATGTTAAAGAAAAATAAACTTCCAAAGAACCAGATTCTTCCTCTCCTAGCATTCAAGTGGTAACTGACAAGTCAGCCAAACAAGGCGAAGCTTCACTGCTATAGTCATGCAGAATGATATCTTATTTCAACATACTGCCTGATTACTTCAGAATTCACTCACAGGGGTAGCCACAGGAGGAAATACATGCTCAGCACTGAGATATTAGGGACTAAGTCCTGAAGCTTAATTTTTCATTAGAGCATTGTGCCATTTTTCTATTAAGACAGGTTCATCTTTTTTATTTTGGAGAAATGCTGATGTGTAAAACCTCATTTTCTTCCTTAGCACGCTGGCCTATAGATTTCGTTTTTAATTGATTTCCATATGCTGCTAAGACTGGCAGAGAAACTGGGCTGGTGAGCTGTGTTGCCACAGTGTTCCTGGTGCTGGAAAGGGAGCTGCAGCTCTACGAGAACAATGCTTTGGAAAATCTGTAAAACCCCGTTAAACACACCTAAGGTTTGTATGAAAGAGCAGCCATTACTCACGGCGCCTTTGACAGTGAGAACGGAGAGTGAAAAGCCATCCAGCCCTTCAGCAATGAATGTGCCTGGATGAATTGTCCAGGACTAATTTAGAAGCCAAGGAAGAATTGCCTAATAATGTCTCGATATGGTGAATTCAATGCATTATCTTCCATGTTTTTTGAATAAAAGAAGATTCCTACCACCCCCTCCCCCACCAATACCAAATCTAGAAATGGAAATATCCTCTCTCAAACTAACAGGGTCTGTAGGGGACTTAGGATCTTAACATAAGATTCTGTTTCCTGCTAGAAATATTGTTTCAGAAAAAGTAGAAGCAATGATAGAAGGACCACAGGAAACATCTGTGTATACAAATAGGCCAGCTCACTAGGAATAAAAATGCATTATGCATCATGACGGTCTAAATATTTTTATTAACACAGTTTGTTAACCAAGAACTGAGAAATAAGGTTCCCTAAGAGTCCCCCATCAAATGCTTTCTTCCATAATTCATTGTATTCTTAGGAGAGAAGTAACTCTGAAATCTTATCTTAGATTTTAGCAATGAGTTTTCTATTAAAAGTTATTTCTTTTCCATCTCAGGCTGAGCAAAGCTCTGGGCCAAGGGGGTTAGGGAATTTGTTTCATAAAACTGACAGCTTGGCGAGCATTCAATCACTCGGCACTACACAACCCAGGAGAACAAATAAGTCCTTTTCTGATGCCGCTCCAGACACATTACGATGTATGTTCCATAGCTTTATTCCCGCATTCATACTGTTTGCTTCCTGCAGCAATAAGAAAAGGGGGGCAGAAAGCATATGAAACCTACCAGGAGGCAAAATCAATCAATCACACTCTCATTTGGAAGTTGGAAAAAAAAAATCAGTGCATCGGGTAAGCTGTTTGAGTGGTGCCTGGCCTTCCTTTCCAGGAGGCCAGTACATTCGGGGAACTTTCGGCCATTTTGTGGTCCTGTCCCCAGTGCTTCCGGACACGTGTCTCTGCAGGATCTGCCAGAGGCTTTAATGAGGCAGATAAGGCCAGCTCGGTGGCTGCCTTTGGTAGAGGTGGCGCCAAGGACAGGCTACTGGCTCATGGCCTGGGCATCGTTCTGGGCAGCAGAGACCAGCCTGCCCCAAACCCTGCACCAGCAGGGACCCAGCTCGGGAACTTCCTGTTTAACAGGCCTAACTCCATCTGCCAGAGAAAGGAAACTGTTACAAAATTTCTTCCCTGCTCCCTAAAAAAAAAAAAATTACAAGGAATTTTTTTTTTTTTTTTGGTAGTCACACACAAAGCACTGATTGAAAAAGCCCTGTGGGAGACAAAACTCATCTGTGCTGTGGGAAGATATTGGTGAGGGGTGGTGAAAGGGCACAGGGGCTTTGACGGACTAGTGTGATCCCTATTTCCACCAGCATACTGGTGACGTGGGTGTGCTGTTGGTGAAAATACTTCAAGTAGTACATACGGGCACTTTCCTGTATGTATGTTAAGTTTGGACAAACATTTGAAAATAAAAATCCGTGATGGATAAGTTTTAGGACTTCTCCCATCCACAAAGCTGACTTTGAAAGTCAAACATTACCAATAAAAAATAAACCCCATCCCCCCACTGCTTAAATTTCTGATCTATTTAAAGTGTATGTGAAAGAGTAAACCTTTTAACATGCTGATACTATTATTTAAGTTTTTACCCACCAAGTCCTTTACGCTTGGAAAAGAATATACTGTAGGCAATTTTGCTACAACTCCTCATAAAATGATCCAGAAGGGCACAGGGAAATGACAAAGCTCATTTTCACTCTCCGACTCATTTTAAGACAGGGTATGGTTGGAGGCTCCTTTCCAAAGACCCAAGTCCCGTTTATGGCCCTTCTCACTCCTACACTACCTGAGCCTGGTGGCCTGAGGAATCTCACTCTTACTTTCTTCACACCTTCCTCTATTCCTCTATTTCCCTACACAGAATTTCTCCTTATTCCTGCTGCTGCTGTCCACCTCACAAATGGATGCATATGTTTCCCTTTCCCTGGTGTCAGGGGTTTCCTTGAATGGTCTGTCTGCATTTCAGAAGGGAGTGAAAGGCTCCCACCAGGCCAGACCTTCAGAGGAAAAATCTGTTTCATCAGGTTTCCTCTTCCAAGTGCTCCTCTGTCCTGACATTTGCAACATGTAGTCTGCTTATTTACTGAGGTTTATTTTGGAAGAGAAAATAGATGGGATGAGGGTGGGGAAGGGAAGCCTTTGAAAACAAAAACAAAAAAAAATTGTCATTTGGTTTTAAGAGTTATGAATAATGGAGGGTTATGTTCTCTTTGCAAATAAAGATCTGAATGTTCTATTGCTACAAATGATTCTGCCTTTTACTGTTCTTAAAAAATAAAAAGGCTTTTCTAACCATGATTGGGCTTCCCAGGTAGCTCAGATGGTAAAGAATCTGCCTGTAATGCAGGAGACTTGTGTTCACTCCTTGGGTTGGGAAGATACCCTGGAGAAGGGAATGGCAACCCACTCCAGTATTCTTGCCTGGAGAATCCCCATGGACAGAGTAGCCTAGTGGGCTATAGCCCATGGGGTCAAAAAGGGTAGGACACGACTGAGTGACTAACACACACGCGCACGCACGTACACACACACACACACACACACACACACACACACACCCATGATTGGATATAGGAACACGTTATGTAAAGAAACTGTTCCGTTCACCCAGGACCCAGTTTAAATATTCCCACATCTGGTTAAGGACTTGCATGTCCAGGAGGCCAGCAGGATCAAAGAATTTGTTCACTCACCTAATATTCACCGGAAATGTCTGGCTGAATCCCCGGATGGGCAGGATTATAAGGAGCACGAGGCATAGGGTAGTTCCAGGAAAGTAGAATGGGCCTCTCAGGCTCCTATTTTAAGAGAAGCATCTCATGCAGACCCAGGGAAGCTGTCTGAAAGGGCTCGGGTTATGTTCTTTCCTTTGCCATTCCCAAGCTCCCTTTCTGCTCAGTGGTGGCGTATCCATACGTCTCCAGGCTGAACTGAGTCTCCACTGCTCTGGCCCTGATCAGGCCAGGTGTCCAGATTGCAACTCCTCTCCTGGCAGGCGGGGTGGCCGTCTTGCCCAGTTTGCCCAGGACTGCCGGGTTTTAAAGCCGAAAGTCCCATGTCCCTGGAACCCCCTCGAATCCCTGGCCAACTAGAACAGTTGGTCACCTTGGTGGCAGGCCACCAGCCAAACTCGTCTCTACCAGCAGGATCCCCATGTCTGCCGGCGCTTACAAAGTCTGACCTATTTAGAGCTTATGAATCTGGAGCACGTCTTTAAAGCTGCTCACTGAAGGTGCTCTTGGCTGTTCACTATGTCTGTCAGGTTTCCTCTCTCCCCCACATTTTCTGGTTCGTTCACTGTTTTCATCATATTCCCTTCAGAGCTGGGTGCTCAGATGATTACTGAGGGCCAGTGCCAGGGTGTTCTGACCACTTGTCTAGATCTGGGCTGGCCCACCCCTGGCTGCAAAGGTGGGGTGGGGCCCAGGTACTTAGACTGTCCCCCTTTCCTGAGTTCCCTGGCTCAGTAAGGGGCCCAAATGACAGAAACTAGGGTGCTGTCACAATTTAGTCTACCAGCCATTACCAGGTGCCACAGAGTCAGCCTCCTAAATAGTTCTAGAATCCAGCCACATGCCTCCCCATTCACAGGCACCATACTCTTCCACTGAAGGTCAAGGTCATTGGTCTCCCTGGATTACTGCAATGGAGCTTTTCTGGTCTACCTTCCCTTCTGCGCTATTCTCCATTAGGGAGAAAAACAAAACATGTGAAGTAAATAATGTCACTGGCTTGTGTAAAATGGCTTAGGGATAAAGTCCAAGCGCTTTGCCAAGGCGTACAAGATCCATGATGATCTGGACCCTGCCAACCTTCTCTGCTCATCATCCATAACCTGCCCTTCTGCCTCAGTTTCCTCATTAAAACTGCTTCTAAATATTATGGTGCAGTTTACCTGCAAGCATGTAAATGAAATTCCTGGCCAGGTGCTTCAGCTCTATCATGGATTTGGAGAACCTGGTATCTTCACCCCACCCACATAAGTGAAAAAAGGAATGGGGAACTTGGCAATGGGCATCACAGAGAGAGGGGGGAAAGCCACAGATCTGCAGCAAGGGAAGACACATCCCATGCAGATGGGGGATGAAGAGCCTTGTGTTCCAAATATCTGAGATGGAGCTGAGAGTGGGTCCAATGGACCAGTGGAAACTAGGATGAGGCGCAGTGATTGAAAACAAGAGGGACAAGGCCGGGGCCTCACTGGTGTGCTCACATTTGGTGACCTCATGCAGTGGGGGATGGCACAGAGCCGAGTGGGAAGGTGGAAGCACTCGAAGCACACGAATTTGACATTTCATCACCGATTAATGGGGACAGACCCCTGTAAATAACAGAAATGAGGCTTTGAGTTCATGCCTTTCAAGACTTGCTCTTGGAAACATACAAACGGGGAAATTTGCGCAGTTGTAACTTTAAAAAATTAAACATATTATCAACATCTAAGTACTGCAGAACATGCTGCCAGGAGCCACGAAGGGTTTGGGTTGTTCTAGATGGTGATTAAAATGAACTTTAGGAAGTGCTGCCTGGCTCAAGAGAATGAATGCTGGTTTAAGACCAAGCCACATATACAAAAAAAGACATTTGATTTCTGCTCTCAAAAAAAAAAAAAAAAACAAAGAGGGGGAAACAAGGAAAGAAAAAAGTGTAGGTTCTGTGGGAGAAAACAGATATGTGCACACTTAGGGGAAAAAAATGACTCCACATTGCTCTTTTGTTTTACAAGTATTCATAAGAAAAACAGCCTAGCAGCTACTTCTTCACATGTGTGTTTATTTTTAATAAGAACAACATTCTCAACACTGATGAAAGCTAGATCTAGAGTCAAGGTGGCCAACACGACAGCACCCTTTCCAAGGACTTCTGGGCCCTCCTGGCCACACCAACCCCTTCACCTCCAATCCTCCCTCGGGCATTAATTAGGGTAAGAATACAAGGGTAGGGAGACTAGGGTTCCTGATCTGTCTGCCCCACCTGCTTCACTTTTTCTTTTCTTTCCTTTTCTAGTTAAGTCCTGCCACCTTTAATTGCAGAGAATAGCAGCATGGACAATAAATGGGCCTCTCCTTCCTGGCTTGCCCTATGTGGTCAGGCAAATTCTTAGAGATTATGCCTCTTCACCCTGCCTGGCTTTCCAGCCCCTCCTAAGGAGCCCCAAATGAAAATGAATGCATTCCAGAACAACTGCCAAGGGAGTGACCCAAGCTAACAGTGGTCCAAGTCAAGTCGGGGTTGAGGGAGGGCCAGGTCCCCAGGACAGGAGCAGGAAGGAGGCTTCTCCCAGCTGAGGTGAGCCAGCAGCCACTGCTCCCTGCATGCCAGGAGGTAACAGCTAAACACGAGGCCACACCACTGTAAGATGTAGGAATTAGCCTTTAAGCCTGGATAGACAATGTTCCACCAAAGATCCTAGCACCAGCAGCCCCGCAGCACCTGGGAACTTGCCAGAAATGCAAATTCTTGGGCCCCACTCCAGGCCTGCCAGGCAGGTCCCAGAAATATGTATTTTAACCAGCCCTCCAGATGGTTCCCTGGTAGCTCAGCTGGTAAAGAATCCGCCTGCAATGCAGGAGACTCCGGTTCGATCCCTGGGTCAGGGAGATTCCCTGGAGAAGGGATAGGCTACCCACTTCAGCATTCTTGCCTGGAGAATCAAACGGATCGAGCAGCCTGGCAGGCTATAGTCCATGGAGTCACAAAGAGTCGGACACGACTGAGCAACTTTCACTTCACCAGATGACTCTGAAAGTGAAAAATGAAAGTGGAGTCGCTCAGTCATGTCCAGCTTTTTGAGACCCCGTGGACTGTAGCCTACCAGGCTTCTCCATCCATGGGATTCTCCAGGCAAGAATACTAGAGTGGGTTACCATTTCCTTTTCCAGGGGATCTTCCTGACCCAGAGATCGAACCCAGGTCTCCCCCATTGGAGGCAGATGCTTTAACCTCTGAACCACCAGGGGTATTTCTAACACCTGCTAAAACTTGAGAATCACTGGTCTACAGGCCTCTGAGAAACAGGGGAGCTGTGCTGGGCAGAGAGGGAAGAAGAGAGATGCAGAGCAGCTGGGCATTCCAGAAGAGGTGTGCCTCAGGCAGAATGGCACAGTGAAGTCGGTCCAGAGAGGCACTCTCCAATACGGCACCCTCTAGCCACAAGGGGCAATTTACATTTAAAATAGACAAATACTGCATTGACATTTCATCACCAATTAATGGGGACAGACCCCTGTAAATAACAGAAATCAAGCTTTGAGTTCATGCCTTTCAAGATTGGCTCTTGGAAATATACAAATGGGGAAATTTGCACAGCTGTAAATGGAGAATTTTTTTTTTAATTCCCCAGATTTGTATTAACATAGAGTAGAATGGTGGTTACCAGAGGGTGTGGGGAGAAAGGGGAGACTGAAAAAGAAAGAAAAATGAAAGTAGAAGGGTGGCTGCCAGGGGTTAGGGGAAGGAGGGTAAACAGGGAGCTAGTGTTTAGGGAGGACACAGATTCAATTTGCAAGATGAAAAGGGTTCTCTGGAGATGGATGGTAGTAATGGCTACACAACAATATGGATACACGGAAAGCCACTGAGCTGTACACTTCAAAAATGGTTAAGAAAAAATTAAACAGTCAGGCCTCAGCCACACACCAGTCACATTTCTAGTGCTCAACAGCAACTTAAGGCTGGCTAGTGGCTACCATATCGGATAGTGAAGGACATTTCCATCATCACAGAAAATTCTTTTGAACCACACTGTGGAAGAATCCCAGTTCTACCTCCTATGAGCTGTGTGACTCTGTTTAAGTTACTAACCCTCTCTGAGCCTCTAGTAGTAGTAGTGTTAGTCACTCAGTCATATCCTACGCTTTGTGACCCCGTGGACTGTAGCCCCCCAGGCTTCTTTGTCCATGGGATTCTCCAGGCAAGAGTACTGGAGTGGGTTGCCATTCCCTTCTCCAGGGGATCTTCCTGACCCAGGGATTGAACCCAGGTCTCCTGCATTGCAGGCAGATTCTTTACCATCTGAGTTATAGGGAAGCCCTTGAGCCTCTAATTCCCCCTTTATGATATAAAGCTCAAAATACCCACCTCCATCATATGACTCTTATGGAGCTGGAACAAAAATAATAGATGTAAATCACCTGGTTCAACTGTCCAGGCTACAGCAGGAGCTTGACAAATAATAGGTGATACTGTCCTACTATGACTTTATAAAAAGCCATTGGAAACATTTCTAATAGAATGGAAAGTTTGCACTGGCTAATGTCTTTCACTATGTCTTAATTGCAAATTTCAAAGTTTGTATAAGTGGCCCTGTTTTCAGTAGGACAAGCCAGCAGTCCCCTCCTGAAGCAACACCCATCTGCCAGCAGGTCAAAAATGGGACATTTTAATCCAGAAGCAGTACTGTAGGAGAGACTCATAGTAAGGCTATAATTCTTGAAGCTAGAGAGCCTCATTTTGTGTGGAGTTTTTACCTTTTTTTTTTTTTTAAACCACTAACGTCACAATCCATGAGAAGGTCCATTACATTAGACTCAGGCTTCAGAGCTCTTCATCTAGAGAAAGATGCCCCAAAGACCTCGTACCTTCTTGCAAACCTCTCCCCATAAAGAAAGGAAATAAAACACAGCTGAGAGAGACATCATCAAAAAGTCTACAAATAATAAATGCTAGAGAGTGTGTAGGAAAAAAGGAACCTTCTTACACTGTTGGTGGAAATGTAAACTGGTATAGCCACTATGGAAAACAGTATGGAGGTTCCTTAAAAGAAAAAATAGAGTTGATCCACCAA
>SJYA01003345.1:887024-900764 GCA_006410615.1 Neotragus moschatus | reverse complement strand
GATGTATAGACAGAAAATATAAAAACTCTAATTAAAAAAGATACCTGCACGCCAATATTCATAGCAATGCACTCTTTTACAGTAGCAAAGACATAGAAGGAACCTGTCCACTGACAGATGAATGGATAAAGAAGATGATGTATATGTGTGTGTGTATGTGTGTGTAGGGCTTTCTGGGAGGTGCTAGTGGTAAAGAATCAGCTTGTCAGTGCAGGAGATGCAAGAGGTGGGCTTGATCTCTGGGTCAGGAAGATCCCCTGAAGTAGAGCATGGCAACTCACTCCAGTATTCTTGCTTGGATAATCCCATGGACAGAAGAGCCCAGTGAGCTACAGTTCATGAGGTCACAAAGAGTCGGACACTATTGAAGCAACTTAGCATGCACACATGCATATATATGTATATATAATGGAATATTACTTAGCCGTAAAAAAGAATACAATAATGTCATTTGTAGTAACATGGATAGGCCCAGAGATTATCATACTAGTGAAGTAAGTCAGAGAAAAACAGGTATCATGATATCACTTATATATGGAATCTAAAATATAAACTGATACAAAGGAACTTATATACATAACAGAAATACAGACAGGAAACAAATTTATGGTTACCTAGGGACAAGGGAAGGAGGGGTAAATTAGGAGTTTGAGATTAGCAGACAATATTGTATATAAAATAGATAAATAATGAGGCCCTACCTATAGCATAGGGAACTATATTCAATATCTTGTAATAATCTATCTTGTATCTTATAATAATCTATAAAGGAAAAAAATCTAAAAAATAATATTATATATATATATATATATATATATTATTATTTCTTCTCTGGTGGCTCATATGGTAAATAATCTGCCTGCAATGCAGGAGACCCAGGTTTGATCCCTGGGCCAGAAAGATCCCCTAGAGAAGGGAATGGCAACCCACTCCAGTATTCTTGCCTGGGAAATCCCATGGGCAGAGGAGCCTGGCAGGCTACAGTCCATGGGGTTGCAAAAAGAGTCAAAGAATCAGACACAACTGAGTGACTGAGCACACAACACACACACACACACACACACACATCTATATATGAAAGTCAAAGTCGCTCAGTTGTGTCCAACTCTTTGCGACCCCATAGACTATACAGTCGATGGAATTCCAGGCCAGTATACAGGAGTAGGTAGCCGTTCCCTTCTCCATGAGACCTTCTCAACCCAGAGATTGAACCCAGGTCTCTGACATTACAGGCGGATTCTTTACCAGCTGAGCCACCAGGGAAGCCCTACGTATATGTGTGTGTCGCTGTACACCTGAAACTAACACAACATTATAAATCAACCATACTTCAATAAAAACACACATGATGAGAGCAAGTGTACAACCTGGAGGCATCCTCTCCACTGACGAGCAGTCCTGAGGGAGACAGTGGCCTGGGAAAATGAAAAAAGGGCTTCCTGTGGGGTTTTATTCTAATTAGGAAATAGGGAGCCATTGAATGTTCTTGAGCTACAGTGATGAAATCAGAGGGGTGCTTTAGCAAGAGGAGGAGCAGCTAGGGGAGCAACTCTGGAGCAGTAAGGAGACTGAGGATACTGCCTGGTGAGCCATGCTGAGGAAAGGAGGACGGTGGGTCGAGCTTGTGTGAACTGGTGGTCCAGTGGTTAGGACTCTGTGCTTCCACTGCAGGGGGCTTGGGTTCAATCTCAGCTGGTGGAACTAAGATCCCACTAAACTCACAGTGCAACCAAAAAACCAATCTAAAAATGGGCCAAAGAACTAAATAGACAGTTCTCCAAAGAAGACATACGGATGGCTAACAAACACATGAAAAGATGCTCAACATCACTCATTATCAGAGAAATGCAAATCAAAACCACGATGAGGTACCATTTTACACCAGTCAGAATGGCTGCGATCCAAAAGTCAACAAGCAATAAATGCTGGAGAGGGTGTGGAGAAAAGGGAACCCTCTTACACTGTTGGTGGGAATGCAAATTAGTACAGCCACTATGGAGAACAGTGTGGAGATTCCTTAAAAAATTGCAAATAGAACTGCCTTATGACCCAGCAATCCCACTGCTGGGCATACACACTGAGGAAACCAGAATTGAAAGAGACACCTGTACCCCAATGTTCATCGCAGCACTATTTATAATAGCCAGGACATGGAAGCAACCTAGATGTCCATCAACAGATGAATGGATAAGAAAGCTGTGGTACATATACACAATGGAGTATTACTCAGCCATCAAAAAGAATACATTTGAATCAGTTCTAATGAGGTGGATGGAACTGGAGCCAATTATACAGAGTGAAGTGAGCCAGAAAGAAAAACACCAATACAGTATACTGACACATATATATGGAATTTAGAAAGATGGTGGTGTTAAACCTGTACGCGAGACAGCAAGAGAGACACAGATGTGTAGAACAGCCTTTTGGACTCTGTGGGAGAGGGAGAGGGCCGGAGGATTTGGGAATAAGGCATTGTAACGTGTATGATATCATAAGTGAAACGGATTGCCAGTCTAGGTTCGATGCAGAAGGCTTGGGACTGATGGGCGGGTATGATCCAGAGGGATGGTGTGGGGAGGGAGGGGGAAGGGGGGGGTCCGGATTGGGAACTCAGGTACACTTGTGGCTGATTCATGTCAATGTATGGCAAAATGAGTACAGTATTGTAAAGCAAAGCAAACTAAAAAATTAAAAAAAAAATTAAAAAAAACATAAAACAAACAAACAAAAAACTTCCTCTGGAGAAGCAATTCCATTCTTCACATGGGCTTTGGACAAAGCCACAGTTCTGTGGCTGATGGGTCAATAGAATCAGGTAAGGAACTGGGAACAGGACTCTAGCTCAGGTGGGTTTTTCTGGCTTAGAAATGGCAACAAAGGCTCCCTTTCCTGATCTACTAAGGCCTCCTCAGTAAATCCAAGATTTTCTAATGTTCTGAATGAGTAATATTAAAAAAAAGTAGGATCCAACATGAGTTCAACTTCTGACTTTGTGAAAAAAAGATGCTAAACTACAAATATCGTCATTCACAAAAGAGACTTTAACACTAAAAAAAAGTGGGAAAGGCCCTTTTAGAATAAAGGGAAGTTCTATAAAAATGGAAACTCAGTATACAGTTTCACTCTTCTTTCATTTAACTGTGAATGGGTAGAAATTTTGCCCCATGTGGGGTGGTGGTACTCAAGCCTGGTCTGCAGGGATCACTGGTTTATGTGTCTTTCCAAAATGGTTCCCTGTGCAGTTTCAGCTGTAAGAATCAGCCTTGATGACCCCAAATTCAGCTGCCCAGCTGCTAAGAGCAAAAACACAAAGTTTGAGTTTTCTGGCGTGGGTGTGTCTAACATGGAAAGGCCAGGTAGAACCAGCCTCTTCTAGCCCTCTTAAAATGCAAGTGATAAGCCACAAAGGATCCTAGAACAAATATTGATATCTTCACATCCAATAATTTCATATTAGTCTAGCGGGTTAGTGATTTTTTTCCTAAAAGGAAATTGCAGCCAGAGTTAATTGCTCAATCTGAAATGTATCTGGACATTGTTTAGATGTTGGAAAGGAAACGGTAACGTTGCAGTCTTTTGCAAAGAGGAGGGCGTTATTTTAGAAAAAAAAATGCAAATGTAAATTAATAGAAAATGCAGCCCTGAATGGGTTTCAAAGCTTTGATGTACACAGTCAAAATAGCACTCCTATTCTGAGCTTTCCTTGACATTTTTACTTTGAAATGCGAAAGGAAATCCATCGGCACAGGCTCAGTCCATTCCCATCCATTGATTTGTTAGCCAATCAATGTCCATTGTAATCTGAAAAAAATAACACCACTTTCTATGAACCTTTCCAAGCAAGGCCGGGTTCAGCTAAGCTTAATAAAGAGAAAAACAGCAAGGACCATCTGGAAAACAGTCTTCCGGAGTCGCGAAAGATAGTGGCAGCCTTTGCCCAACCTGCTATAAATAAGTGTCTCAGGAAAAAAAACACCCGATTTTTAAATCTGTTTCTACTTAATACAGCTGCAATAGAGTTTATTTAGCTTTTCCCTATAGCAGGAAGACTGTTTGCATTTTTATGACAAGGGTCTGAATGTTTTTCACAGCCATTTCCATTGCCATTATTTTGAGGAACAACATACCACTCGGACCTGTCTGTTGGCTTTAGCAGCACACAGCGGTGGCCCCAGTGGCCTCTGCACCATGAAACTGGCCTCCAAGCCCAGATTTTTGATCCCACTTCCTCTCCTAGTGTTGCAGCCATCACCCAAATCCTGGTCCGCGAGGGAGAGCCAACTCAGGATGACCAAGCGTCATATGCTGCAAATCAATTATTTCTCTGCCTGGACCCAAGCACTCAGGGGATGTCTGCCAAGAGTCAAACGACTCATCAAGGGAGGCAAGAACTCGCCAATGAAGGGCTACTGCTGGCCTGGCCAACCCACCACGTGCTCACCTTTCTATCTTTCCTCACTGGCTAAGCTTCCTTCCATACTCGACACTCAGAACTCCTTCGGACACTCTTTGGAAAAGGTCAGCCTTCAGCCAGCCTTGGATGCCTGCACAGTGAAGTGGTGCCCCGGTGATGTCTGCCCTGAGCACCTGGCCTCATCTGTGAGTACTCCCTGAACACCTACCCCACGCCAAAGATGGTCAGGATGAGGTTGGCCTCAGGACACTGTCCTGTGTGATGAGCGATCCACCTCTCCTTTCTCTCTCTGTCCCTCAAGGGCTCATCCTATTTTCATGGATGGGCAGGAATGGTTTACCCCATGACACATTCCCCGTGAAGGCATGATTACCCCTCTTGCAGCTTGTCCAGTGGCAGCATTCCATCTGTTGCTGCTGACCTCGGGCATTACCAGGACGGAGCTGGCTAGAGGAGCCTTGCTGCCGTTCCTTTTCCCAAGCAGAACTGCTGCAGGGAAATAAATGTGTGTAAGATGGGGGAAAAGGTGGGAGGGATGGTGAAGTCCACCTGAATGTGAATGTCCAGTAATTTTGAAACATGCTCTATCTGCTCACCATTGACTTTCTCTCTCAACAGCATGGGAAAACAGAGAAATTAGTGGTGGGTAAAGGGCTGCCACAATCTGCAGTGAGTCTATTACAGTGTTATGAGCAAGGCTCCCCCAAGTACACTAAAGGGGTAAATTAATTGGCTCAGGCTTAAGATGCTACAGGAGAAATGACAGTGGGGAGAGGTGGGGGTGGAGGAAGGTACCTGGTGGCTGAGAACGCATGTCTGAAATCAGGCGCATATGAAAAAGAAACTGAGGAGAAATAAACCTGTTCTCTTCATGAAAAAACAGAAGAGGTGTTAGTTGTTACAATGTGTCCTCCAATTACCTATGACTTATTCAGTCACCTGAACTGAAAGAAAAATCTCTGCGCTTATACAATTTTGCAGACTCTTGCATCCAACTTACAATTAAATCAGGCACATGACCCACTTCCAACCGTTAATTAATCACTCCCATGAATTGTACATATAAGTTAGGGAAATTCTGTCTTGTATTATTTCAAATCGAATTATCCAAAAGCCACAAATTACTTATTAAATCTTAGTCTAGACCAGTGGTTCTAAATCAGGGTCCATTTTTGCCCCAGAGGGGACATTTGGCAAGATCTGGAGACATTTTTGGCTGTCACAACTGGGGGGAGGGGGGACACTTTTGGCATCTAGTGGGTCGAGGCCAGGGATGCTGCTAAATACCCTCCAGTGCACAGGACAGCCCCCTACAACATAGAATGATCTGGCCTAAAATGTCAACAGGGCCAAGGTGGAGAAACTGTGCTCTAATTAAAGACAAATACAGTTGGTTTTTAATATTCATATCAATCAAAGAAGAAAAATCCCATTTTCCTTGAAATCTAAGGTTGGCTTACATAGATGTTTACTAAGGACATACTGATTCCTTTCCAAATAAATGAAACAGGTTCCCAGTCTGAATCTAGAAACATTAAAGAGACACTGTGATGGTGGAGCTAGCAGGGTGCATGTGAAATGCGTATTTCATCAGTCTAAATGGATGGAAATTAATATCTCATAAAATAAAATGATTATCTAGTTATGTTCCATACAAAACCAAAATCAATACACTGCATCTTACTTAACCTGCAATTAGTGTTTTTAAAAACTAAACCAAGGAAATGTCATTCTTCCCCATTTCTTGCTAGCTGGATACACATTTCTGAGCATGAGGCATTAAAAAACAAACAAGCAGACAACCACCCCCCTCTTTTAAAGCAGATTTTTCCAGAGCGTAAAAAGCTTCCTGAATCATTCCATTTTATTTATTACTGTAGATTCAATCATTCTTAGTGAACAAAACATGCAAACCATTCTGTTGGTTATGCCTGCCTGGCTTTCCAAATACCCTCAAAACTGGGATGATGAATCACATACTTTGGCCCCGCTGTGCCAATTCATAGTAAGCAAAGAATTCAACACAGCAAGATAGGACATTCTGCCCGGTGTGTGTGTGTGGCGGGTTGCGGGGGAGGTAGGTGGGTATGGGAGTCCTTCAGCCAATTGTTTCCATAAAATCTTAAGAGCAGGTGCTGAGATTCTCTAAAATTCTTTTAGTTCTAGAACATCCTATGTGATTGTGCAGTGCCCCTGGCATGAGGATGGACTTTGGTCAGGGAAGATGCATGTTCCTAGAGTTGGCCTAGTGTTTCCAGGCTAAAACCATGGAGGACAGAATGGCTGACGGCTGTACTATCTCAACCCTTTCAAGCCCCCATTGCTTTGAATTTTCAGGCGGGCACACACACAAAGGCAAAAACAACAACACGACAAAAATGCCCACGCATACCCAGTCCTGGCCACCAGCGAGGCCCAGTTCTGCTGCTGAGAAAGAACAGTTGCCCCAGTGCAGCTGGAGGAGCTTTTCCAGGGAACTGGTAATACCCTGGCTGTTAATGAATTATTTTTCGCCAGAATGTCGGATTCTTCCTGTGCTCCAGTAAACAGTCTGCTTCTGCCATGGGAAACAAAACCAGCTCCTTCCGAGGAGCTCGAGGAGGTCAGCCAAGGGTCCCCTGTGGGGGCAGCCCCCTCAGAAGCCAGAGCCACAGGCGCCTGACCTATAAATCACCAAAGCCCCGAGTCCATTATTCCAGCTCTTTCTGTCTCCTCGGGCCATGCCCAGGGCCAAGGGCACAATGCCCGCGGTGAGCCTTCCCCCACCTCCCCGAACTGTCCCTTCCTCAGGGCTTCTCATCTATGGCACTGCGTGTGTGTGAAACTGGCCTTCCTGGTGTTCATTCTGTCTCTCACGCAGAAACTGCATTTATTCCCTTGCTCTTGTTTCCATCAAGCTGTCAGGAAATGACTATGTGCATCCCCCCTTTTCCCTTCTCTTCTTTAAGACTGGCCCCAGCCCCAAATAATCCACTCTCAGTGCAAGGGTGTCTCCTTGGGCCCCTACTCTCCAAACACATATCCCGAGGAAGGATATTATTAGAGCAGGTGTCGAGGAAATCAGTCACTCGGGAGGGAGACAGCTCTCTGATGGACAAGGACGCCAGCCTGGGCTGGAGGAAAGGAAACCAGCCCTGTCCACCCTTACCCCCGCCCTGCTCTTTCATCTCCATTAAGTTTCAGAGCCCTCGTTCCCCACAGGAGGTGACTGAGCAAATATGCTCACAGGTGGGCTTAATGGGGACCCCCCAAATGGCACCTTAGCTCCTGAAAATTAGAGTGGCCTGATGCCAGGCTGTCATGGCTCTTGAGTCAGCCCCAGGCCTCCTGCCTGCCATGGTGATGGAGGGTGTTCATGGCACCCAAAACTCCTGGAGGTGCTCTGAGGCTAGAGGCACAGCCTGGTGGGGCAGAGCTGCCGAACAGAAATACGTACGTAATTCTAAAGAACAGGTGACATTAATCTCAACACTCTAGCTTATTTGACCAATACATTCCAAATATGATCATTTTAACATGTAATCAATATAAAAATTATTAATGAGCTATTTTGTATTCTTTTTTTTTTGCACTAGGTCGTAGAAATCCTGTGCATATATTATCATCATAGCATATCCTATTTTGGAGGAGCCACCTTTCACCTGCTGAAAAGCCACATGTGACTAGCAATTACTATACAGTATGGTGCGGATATAAAATATCTCCTCATAGAGAGTTCTATTAGACAGTGCTGTGCTGAAAGACCTAAAAGAGCTGTGGGAAGAAGAAAGACAGGTGAGAGCAGGGTGGGCGATAAGAATTATAGCAAGTGATGGGAACTGCAAGACTGGGATGTTCTAGGAGCCCAGCCCTACCTCTAAGTGGAGATTAAAATGGGCTCTTAGGAAAGGCCCTGGGGGCCAGCATGGCAAGGCCAGAGAGTATAATCATTACTTAAGGCATCTGCAGCTTGAGCAGCCTGCATCTTAGCTCTATGGATCTGTTTAAGGCAGGAGCTGGGACAGAAGATCGGAAAGTCACGTATGTTCGTTCAATAGCAATTCTGGGTTTGCAATCTAATTTGGTGAAGCAGATACAGAAACATGATCAAATTACGTGCGCCTGCCTCTGCGCGTGCATGCGTGTTCCTATGTGTGTTTTTTCAGAGAGAAGGAGGGTGTCATGTGCAAAATCCCAAAGTACTAACACGAGTCACCTCCTCAGCAGCTGCCATCAGAACACAGGAGAGCGGTAGCCTTGAGAGGCTCATCAGAAATGACGAGCCACAAAGGAGACGCCTTGAGCTGCAAAGAATGAGATGATGGGCATCCGGGCAGACGGTCAGGTGGGAGGGAGAAGTGGTAATCAGAGCCATTCTCCAGAGACAAGCACTGCCAACTCTACAGCAAGGATGTCACCCTGATCCCCAAATCAAGCTTAATTCAGAATCCCACGCAGGCTTTTGTGCAGGGGAGAGTGCAATTAGCCATCTTTCCCCCTCCTCGAGAGTCTCATTCTTTGAAGTCCCCCTCATATTCTCATCATGGAGGCAGGAGAGTCAGAAACACCTCATACAGGGATTCAAATCCTGGCTCTCCCAGTGGCCCCAGAATTTCTAGGGGCTTAAAGGCCACCATCTGGTTGGAAGGGGGCTAAAGGACTTTGCTTTGATGGTGCAGTTGCAGAGAAAGAACCCATCTCGTTTTTATTTAGAGTTTATTTATTTGAGACGTTTAAGAGTCAGAAATACCTTACCTACCCTCTGGCCCTACCATAGCCCTCAGGCTAATTACCCACTCTGTCTCATCCTCAGTTTCCTCATGGATAAGATGGGAATGTGACTGCTCATCTCACGCAGGCTCGTCTGCTTGGAACCCTCAAGGCTAGAACGGCAGCATCACACCAGGCCCTCCAAGACCCCAACCACACACAAATCTCTGGGTTTCTCCCGGCTGGTCTCCCTTGATAATGACATAGCTCCTTCCCACCACCATTCACTCCATCAGTTCCATCATTCAGTCACTCAACTCTCGTTCATTAAACGGCAGTTGACTTTTGGGAATTCCAAGATGAAAAGGCACAGTCTTTCCATCTGAAATAGTTAGGGACTATCTGGGGTCTGTCTCCTTAGCACATAAGCATGTACCCTGCTGGGGTGGCTGAGCTGCCTCACTGGTGCCCCCCTCCTCCAGTTAGGTATTGCATTTGGTAGGAGCTGAGGGCTCTAGTCTCAGGGAGAAATAAATAAGAGCCTTGAGGGAAGGATAGAGGAACACGTTGCCCCTTTAAGTCATAACCACTGAGGTCTGGAATCAGACACTCGACTGGAAATTTCTCCGAGTCTGATTCCTTATCTGTAAAATAATGCCTCCATCACATCATGGTTTCCCATATGCACGGTGTCTGGCAGACAGAGGGCAACAGCAAATGTTCATTTCCTTCTCGACTTCTCTCCCTCCACTACCCTCTGCTTCCCCAAAACTAAGGTTAGAGAAGGAGCCAGAAGACAGACACTTGCTCTCTTCTTATTGTCCATTCAGAGCATACTGTGTGTGGACGTCTCCACGTACAGAATACTTTCATTCTGGGTCACATGGCTTTGGGGAGACCAGTCCTGTCTAGTTTTCGGGGTCATCACAGCCAGAGCTATATTGGTTGTCTGGTGTTACAGCACTCCCAGCAACACCTTGTCACACACCTTCCAGTCTTTTCTTTTTCTTTGCTTTCTTTCTTTCTTTCTTTCTTTTTTGCATTTCAGGGGCCCTGTCTTCTGGCTAAAAGACTTTTCATTTATTTTACAGTTCTTGCCCAAATGCCCACCAACCAAGTTCTCATACTGGCAACTGGCATCACCTGGAAAGCTGTTTTCTCATTTGTTTCTGAGATGGGCAGACTTTCCTGGGCCAAACCTCACCTGTGGAGGTCTGAGGCTTCTTTGCATGATAAAGGGCCTCCCTGGGTGGCTAAATGGTCCCATGGGCTAGTGCCAAAGCAGCCAGGACCCCCAAGATCCAGTCTAACTTAGCTCCCGGTGCCCAGCCACCTTGTGGATGCCTCTGGCAGGCATCTGGCAGGATGAGACAGACGTGCCCGCTCACAGACTACTGTGTATAGCGATGGGTCCAGTGGCTTCTCTGGGCTTCTAAGGGACAGAGAAACTGGGATGACCCCCAACTTTCAGCCTTCCAGCCACCCCGCCGCCTTCCAAAAGAAGCACAGCTCCCCGTGTTCCCCTCTGAGAAGAAAACGCCAAGGATAATCAGTGGGTAGGGGCTCCCATCCGCTAGCCTCCCCACTGTCCTGCCACCTCTTTCCTGTAACAAAGGCACATCACAACACGTTTTCAAAGTTATCTGAAATCTCCTGGTCAATCAACAAACGATTCTGGTGACTCGAAAGGAGGAAGAGAGGCATAGAAAACAGTCCCGGGAAGACTCACCGGGGAAAGCATGGAAAACCTTGCCCGATGCATGCAAGGCTAAGAATCGTTTTCTCCCTGCTGGCTGCTTTTCTCTCTGTTCTAAAGAGAAGCTTCCAAGAATCAGCTAAATAAAGGGATCACACCAGAGGATGAGAGATAATGCTAAACCAACAAAAACAAAGACCCAAATTGAAACAGAGCCAGCCATGAGAATCCGCGGTTATCAAAACTTTGTTTGGCCGTATCTATTTATCATCGCTGCACACCCGGGCTCTGCGGAATATCATTCTGTTGATGTCACTTACCCTCAGCAAAATATTTACACATCCTTAAAAACGCCAGATGAGGGGGGCCGCCCGCGCACCGCCGCGAGCGGCCCCTCAAGCCGCGTCGCAGAGTTCTAGGCAGACCGTGAGGTGGGGGCACGGCGGTGGGTGGCTTCAGCGGGCACAGGTAAAAGCGCCTGACACTCCCCCGGAACGCGGCCACCCAGGCGCTGCGCCCTGCCCTGCCCACCTCTCCCCTACCTGACTCTGCAAAAAGCAGCCACATCGCCGATTACTGGTGTCAGCGCCTCCTCCTCCTCCCCCCCTGCCCTTCTCATTGATTAAGTTCTCAAACCATTGTTAAAGCCGGCTTGCTTTTCCCTGGAAAACTGGGCTGAATTCATTAAGCTTCCCCCGTCACAAAAGGAATATTCATAAAAGTTTGGCAGGCAGATAGGGAAGCGGACTGCGTGCCTTGGAGCGGGTGACAATTCCCTCCTCCAAAGCCACCTTCTTCCGTGCCTCATCCCTCTCTCCGTCCATCCGTCGTGCCCCAAACCTACTCCAGGGACTTCTGATAGGGAAACACAAAGCAGCAGCTGTTTGGCAACATTTCTACCCCTCGCCGGCAACTGTGGTGGGATGCCATTTCCCCACCCAGGCGGAGCTTATCCTGAACAATAGTCGGGCTTTAAACGGCAAACAAGCAAACACACAGAGCATAACCCCAACCCCGAAAAAGCCAACGGGGAGAGAGGCAAGAACTCCCTTAGCAGCAGAAGGCACCGCTGAAACGCACGCCAAAATGCAGCGAGAAGGCTGCTCGGTGCCTAACATGGCAGAAAGCCCGAGCTGGTGCGGCCACCCCGGGTCTGGGCATTGGGGGGCACGAGGGCTCCCGGGGCGCCAATGCACACTCACCCAGCTCCGGGAGGATGCGGGGCTGGCCGAGCGTCACAAAGACGAGCCCAGTGCGATCTGGCAAAACCCAACTTTCCACCCGGCTCGCCAGGGCCGCCAGATACGTCAACAGAATCCATCTTTCGATGGGCCTGGAAGGCGCCGGGTTTTCCGGGCCGGGACAGAACGACAGAGCCGAAAGCGGCCCGGTGCGATGCCCGGGCGCAGAGTCCACCGCGCGCCGCCCTCTGCGCCCTATGCCAGCGCCGGTGGCGGCCCGAAACCCACTTCGGGGCCCCCGCCCCGCCGCCCTGTGCCGCCTCCCCGGCCGGCCCCGACCCCGCCGGCCAGTGCGCGGCGCTGGGAGCAAGAGCGGGGCCCGGGGACGCCGCGCGGGTGGCGACCTCGCCTCGCGTCCCCGCCCCCGCCGGCCCTCCCCGCTGGCCCCGGCCTCCAGGCGCCGTCCTGCCCCCGGGAGCAGGCCCCTCCCCGGGCGCCGGGCCCCGCCAGGCGCGCCCAGCCCGGCGCGCCCCCTGCGTCCTGGTGGCAGGTCCGCGCCGGGAGGGCGCAGGGTAGGGGGGTACCCCGGCCCGCACGGGGGCGTCGCGGCCGCTANTTCCAAATTTGCTGGCATATTGAGTGCAGCACTTTCACAGCATCATCTTGTAGGATTTGAAACAGCTCAACTGGAATTCCATCAGCTCCACTAGCGTTGTTTGTCGTGATGCTTCCTAAGGCCCACTTGACTTCACATTCCAGGATGTCTGGCTCTAGATGAGTGATCATCTTCTGCTTCTGTTGGTCCATACCATTTCTGTCCTTTATTGTGCCCATCTTTGCATGTGATGTTTCCTTGGTTCCCAAATGAGGCTAATCTCATTAGTTCCCAAATGAGACTAATCTGGCCAAAATTCATTTGTGCCAAGGAACTCTGCCTTAAGGTAAGGTTTGTTACAATGCATACTCCTGGGTTGCAACACAGAGACATTCTGACTTAGTAGGTCCAAGGTAGGTCCAGAAGTTTGCATTTTGGCAAGCTCCCAATGATGTTGATGGTTTAAGGATGGAGGTTTGAGAAGCTCTGAACCACAGGACTCTAGAGTCAAAGGAACAAGCATTACGTATGGACACTGACTCTATGTGATCCATCTTAAAGAAAAACTGTATGACAGTGTATATTTACCTAATTTAATAATTCAGCAAGTATCTTATTATTTCTCCCCTGAGTTATGAGGAAGATAGTTTGAAGTTTTTTCAGGCTAGTAAAGAATTGTTCACATCAGAGGTAAACCTCAGTAGAAAAAATGAGGACAATTCCCGGTCAGTTGGACTGCTGATGAGAGAATAGAGTATGTTATTTAACCTGATCTCCAACTTGCCTCCGGTTTAAGTAATTTAACAGTTGCAGGAGGATTAAGTAGGTGATTAAACTTATCTGAGAAACATTAGGTGTTAGGGACTAGGTGTTCAATGTGCGTTTCTGAACACTTTGAATCTTGACATTTGAAAATGGCTTTTAGGAATTTATGTACATTTTTTTCTTTTCCTCAAAAAGTACATTGATTTTTCCATTGTATTCCCATTTCTGGTTAATATTTGTATGCTGACTGTCTTTTAGAATTCAGGTATTTACCTTAAGAAAGCATGAAGCATTATTATAAGTTTAATCACATTTATATCTTGATGAAACTGTCAGAGAAGATTTACCTTTGTCCCTGCTTTTCCCCTTGCTATCTTCACTGTTAGTTTTGAAAAAATTG
>SJYA01003345.1:812074-851469 GCA_006410615.1 Neotragus moschatus | reverse complement strand
AAGAGACAGGTTCTACAGTGTGTGAAAATGCTGCTGACTTATAATGCCTGTGAAACAATGCGTGGTTCCATTTATGTGAAGTTCAGGAATAGGGAAATGAATTTGTGGTCAAAGTGATAGGATTAAAATAATGATGCTCTTTGTTTGGGGGGATATTGACTGAGATGGGGGCATGGAAGCATCATCTTGATCTAGGAAGTGGTTGCACAGGTGATACTTCAGTAAAACCTCACTGTGTTCTATTATAATTGTTTTATATACCATAAAATTTTGCCTTTACTTTATGTATATAATACCTCAACATAAATAGTAATACTTGCGTTTTCCCTTTAAAATGTTTAGAATAAGCATATAGCATACATAGATATACGGACTGATGACAGGTGACCTCAGACCAAGCTGCCAGAAGTGTAGATGAGGGATCACAAACATTTTCTGTAAAGGGCCAGATAGTAAATACTTTTGGCTTTGGAAGCCATATGATTTCTGTTGCAAATTCTCAACTTTGCCATTGCAGACACAGACAATTCATAAACAAATGAGCGTGGCTGCGCTCCAGTGGGACTCTTTAGAGGGCTGCAGTTTGCCAGTCGGAGGTGGAGAGCACTGGGAGAGGGCAGGATCCAGGGAACCTTGTAGCGTGTTGCTGCCCCAGCTTCCAAAGTGTAATACTTCGGGTCCAGTCAGGCGGTGGTCCCGAGCTGTGGTGGGGAGCCACTCACATCTGGTTCTCATCTCCACTGATATGGACTGGTGTTTAGCAGAAGACTCACTTCATATATTCAGTATCAAAGTGTATCTGCATAGTGCCTCATTTCAGTATTAGGTTTTTATCTTAATAGGTCTCAAATCATATTAAGCATTTATTTTAAGCAAATAAAACCTTGGTTTGAAAATAAACAAGGCCTAAGGGCTAAAACCAATGATTTTATTATCTTATACACAAGGGATTTAGTTGCCTCAGTTTAATAACAGATACTCTGCTAAAGAAGATAAGCCTTTGTCCAGAGGCTGGGCTTACACTGGCATCAAACTGTAGAATTAATCCTGAAATCAAACACAGACTTGTTTTGCTGTTAAGGAAATAACTGTGTTTCAGACTGGTAGAATTTCTCTTGCTTTACTGACTGCCTGAAACCATCAAGTGGAAGCCAAGTTAGCAAATACTCACCTGCGGCCTCTACTGGACTTTAATGAAATTAAGTCCCTGAATCCACTTGATGGTGTTGAGGAGAATTTGAAAATAATCTGCCATAGTTTGGGAGCTCGAAGAAAGGAAACTCAAATGGCCACCTAATCCAGACTTATTATCTAGAAGAGATCCTGGCAGAGCAATTCTTAGTGATTTTTCTACTGATTCATGTCATATTTATTGCGCCCCGCCCCCTCGACAATGATTCTTACTTTCTGGTAGTCACACTCCTGTGTATCAAGTACCAGATGAGGCTGACCTCTGTAACTAATAGGGTACTGTAGAAATGGCAGAGTGTGACTTCTGAGGCGAGGTCATAACAGACATATGACTTCTGCCTTGCTCTCTTGGATTGATCGCCTGGGGGGAATCCAGCAACCATGTCATGAGGGCTCTCAGCAAGCTGGTGGGGAGGCCCACGTGTAAAGGACCCAGGGCCTCCTCCCCGTGACCAGCACCCTGTGCACCTGCCATCTTGGAAGCTGGTCCTGTAGTCCAGCCAAGCCTTTGGATGATGGTGGCCCACACTGGTATCCTGACAGCAACCTCATGAGAGACCCTGACGCAGACCATCCAAATAAGCCGTGTCTGAATTCCTGATCCAGAGAAACTGTGAGACAGTAAATGTTTATTGTTTTGAGCCACTATTTGGGGGGAATACTTTGTTAGAAAGCAAAAGATAAGTAATACAGATATTACAACTCCCCAGGGACTGAGTTCAGTGCTAGGTCTATATAATATTGTATGGTGTAGTGGTTAAGAGTGTGGGCTTTGATTCTGAATCCTGACTTGGCCACTGATAACTCACGACCTTGAACAGGTTGCTTAATGTCTTTAGGCATCAGTTTAATTATCTATAAAATGGAGATAATAGTGGTAACTATCCTGTAGGGTTGTGAAGATTAAAGGTGGTAATATATATAAAATGCTTGAGAGAAACCGGTTTGTAGTAGGTAACCAATAAATCTTAGCTGTTAAAGAGTTCTTGCTTTTGAGGCGTCAGGAGAGAGAGACTTGTGATCAGTCATGTATAAGCGATCATCGTGTGCAATGGAAGGGTGTGCAGTGCATCCTGGTGGCCTCGGAGCAGTGGTAATTATCTAGAGCAGTGAAGGCTGGCTTCACGGTGAGAAAGGCATTTGAGTGGGCTTTGAAAGGAAAAGAAATCTGTAGGCAAAGATGGTAGGTTGGGACATGCAGAAGTACTGGCTGGTACAAAGACAACACACACACAGGATGGCAAGGTGGTCACAACTGCTGGGGGACAGACTGCATGTGTTAGATGCGAGGAGGAAGGCACGATGGGAGGTGAAATGTAGGAGAAGTAAATGAGGACCTTACAAGCCACGTTGTGGAGCAAGCCATAGGGGACTGGTATAGTTTTCTTTCTGGAGAAGAAAATGGCACCCCACTCCAGTATTGTTGCCTGGAGAATTCCATAGAGAGGAGCCTGGCGGGCTACAGTCCATGGAGTTGCAAAGAGTCAGACATGACTGAAGCGACTTGGCACAGCAGAAACTTCAGTCTCAGATCCTTGGTCTTAGTCTCAAAGATCATGGCTTGAAGAGGGAAAAGACTGAGGCCCCTGAGGCCACAGAGGCCAGCTAGGGGTTGGGAAAGTGGTTCAAGAGAAGATTGAGGAGAGTGTAAACGTAGGTGGTGGCAGTGGTGAGAAGAATTAGGGAGTGGATAAGTTAAATCCCAAGATTGTTCTCAAATAACGGTGTAATGATAATACAGGTGGTTGCACAACTCTTCCACTGATGCTTTGAAAAGAAAGTGAAGTTGCTCAGTCGTGCCTGACTCTTTGTGACCCCATGGATAGTAGCCTGCACCAAGCTCCTCCGTCCATGGGATTTTCAAGGCAAGAGTACTGGAGTGGGTTGCCATTTCCTTCTCCAGGGAATCTTCCCAACCCAGGGATTGAACCCAGGTCTCTCACATTGTAGACAGATGCTTTACCGTCTGAGCCACCAGGGAAGTCCAAGACTCCCATAAAATGGAGAGTATAATTGTTCTTTGCAGCTGCTCTTCACTGAGAACCACTAACGTGCCAAGCATTGTGCTGGATATTTTACCGTGTGTCGTCTCTAGTCTTCATGGAAGGTCTCTAAGCTTGGCATTGTGGGCCATTTTACAGAAGAAGAAACTGAAGCTCAGGGAGGCCAAATCACGTGTGAAAGAGCACACGGCTAGCACAGCTGGGAGTATAATGCAGCTTCTCTCGTTACAGACTTAATCTTCACTCTACACTGCTTGATGCTGGGTAAGAAATGTGAGAATTTCATGAAATGGTACCTGTGAACACACTCAGACAAAGTTGCAAGCATGATATAATTGTATGTTAGAGTAATCACGCTGTTCTGCCCTTCCCCTTGTGGTGGGGGGTTGTTTCTGTTTGATATGGAAGCAAGATATTATTGGATGTGGGGACAGCCAGGAGGTGAGGATTGGAAGGTCAGGTGGCTGTGCTAATATCGTGTCTTCAAGGGTGGGGCCTGGAGCAGCCGCTGATGAGTGCCATCTGTGAGAGTGAGCTGTTTGGTTACGCCCCTGATCTTCCAACCACTGGATTCTGGTAGAATGAGGGAGGCGGGTTATGGGTTATATATTTTGCTCTATTTCCCCAAAATGTTTTTCTTCACAAAATTTACTGTGAAATTCAAAAACTTTTGTTAAGTGCGTCGAGATGAAGTCATGAGCAAACTGCAAATAGTTTACAAAATGGTGTACATGGTGCACTTAGCAAGGTCATGGGACACCTGCTGTGACTGTTTTAAGACGTTCTTGTCCTGGTCTAGTCCAGGATTCTGGAGGTCCTAATACAGCCTCCTGTCTTGGGCCCTGATGAAGGAGGCAGCTGAGAATGACATTCTGGGCAGTGCCACCAAGGAACAAGGTGCCTTTATGTGGGGAGCCCTGTAGTCTCACAGCATCCTTGGAAATGGTGAGTACCAGGACCCATGCCCAGAGGGACATGTTTACCACCTGCCGTGCGCTTCTGAACATGCACGCATGGGGCAGGACACATGCTATTTCCAGCCAGAAGATTGGCAGCTTCGCTGCAGGCTGCTAGCAGAACGCACAGAACAGTTTTAAAGGTCAATAGGGCTTCCCTTGTGGCTCAGCTGCTAAAGAATCTACCAGCAATGCAGGAGACCTGGGTTCGATCCCTGGGTTGGGTAGATCCCCTGGAGAAGGGAAAGGGTACCCACTCCAGTATTCTGGCCTGGAGAATCCCATGAACTGTATAGTCCATGGGGTCGCAAAGAGTTGGACACAACTGAGCGACTCTCACTTTATGACTCAAGAGGCAGGCTGTGAGCGGAACATGCTCTAGGAGTGAAATGGATACGAGCCAGAGTGTGGAGAGCATCAGAAAGCTGGAAAAGAGCTGTGGTGAGAGGAAGCAGGAGTCAGAAATCTCACTCATCTGTCACGACGGTCACAATCTCTCTTGTCCTCCCATGAAGAAAAATTAGTTGTTTTTAACGCTTATTACAAAAATATTTTATCTTTATTGTGCCAAATCTCGAAAAATTTAGATAAGCTAAAAATATTTTTAAAGTGAATCATGATTTAAAAATAGCTACATTTAATACCTTTGTTGAATCTCAATATGTTTATCTATCATATTTATAAATTGAAATTAGACACGAGCTCATCCAATTACACTGTTCTTTTTCCCCACTGAAATTTGTAACAAATATTTTAAAAAATTTATTACGAATTCTTCTCAGTCACCATGCCTAGTATTCCACCAAATAAAAGCACCTTAATTTCTTTAATTTTCTACTGATAGACATTTAGGCTGTTCTACTATTGCAAACAACAACAACAGGGAAACTACTGAGATGCATTTTGTGGCCAAGTCTTTGTCAAATATGAGAGTATTCTCTAGGGTGAATTCCCAGATGTGGAGAAATTGCAGAGTCAAATGATATGCTCAATTGATGAAGTTTTAAAATACATGTTATCCTCTTCTCTTGAGAAGAGTGGTACCAATTTATATCTTCATTAACAGTAGATGAGATGGTTTTCTTTTACTGAGTTAGGCATCGCGAAGATACTGCTGGAGGAGATGAATAAAGAGACTCAGTGTTTTTGTGTTTGTTTTGTCTAATTGAGAGGGGGAAGATGTTAGTCACACCCAGGTACGGCTCAGTGACACCACATAGGCGTTTGTTGAGGCATCTGCTGTTCTCCCAGGCCTGGACTGAGCATCACTACCCACAGTGTCAGTTTTGAATACCTAGCATAGCAATTGTGTGTGTGGAATGACCTGGTGGAACATGAGTAGAATCCTAGGTACTGAGCTGCACTGCGGGAGGAAATCTGTGTTTTCTCTGCCAACTGTTGAGCTGGCGCAGTGGTTCTCAAAGCGTGGCCCCTGGGTCAGCAGCATCAGCATCGTTTGTAATAAGCGGGCCTTACCTGGTCCCATCCCTGACTTCCCAAGTAAGAAACTCTGGCGATGGGCCCAGCAATATATGTTTTAAGAAGATTTTAACTATCAAACCTCTGCTGCATGCTGAAGTTTAAGAACTGCTGAGCTATAAAAATGGAGCAAATGCAAAAGAAGTCAGACTTGGGTTGGTAAAGGTAAGGAGGCTAACTTGTCCTGGTTTGCCTGGGACTGTCCCAGTTTCATTACTGAAAGCTCCACATCCAAGGAGCTCCTTCAAGCCTGAGCCAACAGGGATGGTTGGTCACCCTGGTAAATAAGAAGAGGATCTGTTTATTGCAGCCTGGAGGTAATTATGGCACAAAAAGAATAGAAAAGCCAGAAGAGAAGGTTTCAAGATGGAGGGCAGATTCTGGAAGCTGCTTTCTGCTTGTCAGTTCTAGGCTGATGGATATGGTGGCAGGAGGTTACCTGCGGGAAGCCAGCAGATGGCCAAGGCATCTTGCTGAATCCCTTGACATGAGTCACAGCTGTTAGAACTTGATATTTTCTGAAAAGGGGATGGTTGGCATTCACCAAACTACTGCAAGATGCCAAATTGAAAAAAAAATCCACTATTAATCTTAGCAGTGATGACAATGAAATCCCTTTACAGCAAAAAATATAACCAAAAGTGCTTTGTAATTGCAGCAATTTCCATGTTCCTACTGATGGCCCCCTAGCTTCCAGAAGAATGGTATCCGGCTTATCTGATTATGAGAACTAATCCTGAATAAGATGTTACAGTCTTTCTCTCTTAGAGTGAGAATTCAGCCTGGATTTTCCAAAGCACTTGCAATTAAAACTATTTTTGTCCTTTTGTAAAATCATAATTTATAAGCCATGTAAAGTTTCAGTTTTGAAAGAATAGTCTGTGAAATTATAATACAAATATCTAATCATATGTTACAAGTACTGCGTTGAGGCGCAATAAAGAGAGGAGAATGAGACAAGAGGGCTGATTTATATATATCAGTTAAGTTAAATATAAGCAGCTCCTTATTTTTCCTAAACTGAGATTTCTGCACTTGTTTGCATATTAGAATCACCCGGGGAGCTTTCATAAGCTCAGTACGCATCAGCATACTGACGTTTAGGGCTCCATCCCAGACATCGTGACCTGATATGTCTGGGCCAGGGACGTGGGTTTATTTTATAAAGCCTCCCCAAAGGATTCTAATGTACAGTTGGGGTTGAGAAGCCTTATTTTCACAGGGGGATCACAACTAGGATGCACCAAAATAACTGGGGACCTGTTGAAAACTCTGACCCCCACTGATCTTACAAATCTTTTACCCATTAGCCTATACATGTTCATAGGTAACCCCTTTCCACAACACACTTATGTATCTACTCCTATGTATCCAGTTTTTTTCCACTGAATTTAAAAAATATTTCAATTAAACATACACTCTAGAGAGATTTGGTATCAATTCACCTTCCTCTTTAGATTTTACAAAATGGAATTTTTTTCTAGTTACATCCTTTTCCCTTTCCCTGGGTTGCAGTTTCTTTGAGGACGTTTGTAGAATTTGGCTTTCTTCACTTACTTTGAAGATCCCTAGTTATATCTATGTTCCTGAAAGTTGAATGGATTTATTTTTTTGTGTGTGTGTGGGTTTCCCAGTTGTGCCATGGTAAAGAATCTGCCTGCCCATGCAGGAGGTGCAAGAGACATGGGTTTCATCTCTGAATCAGGAAGATCCCTTGGAGGAGGAAATGGCACCCCACTTCAGTTTTCTTGCCTGGGAAATCCCATGGACAGAGAAGCCTAGTGGGCTGTAGTCCATGGGTCATAGTCATTTGCTTGCACGCATACTAAAAACTGGAGGCCTCCCATCTTGTTAAATCTGACCAAACATGGAAACAACAGGAAATGATGTGCCAGTCTGACTATAGTTATTTTTAAACTAGTTACCATTTGTAAATGTCAATGTATTTAAAAAACTTCACACCTAAAAATAACCAAACTTTGGACGATAATGCTTTTAAAATACTTGCCACATGATAACCTTTCTGAGCCATACACTTACAGATATCAGATATGGAACTTAATGTGGCAATTACATGAAAACATACAAAGAATGTAGGGAAAAGAGATTACGTTTGTTCAATATTGTTAGGGCCAAAGGACTCTGATCTATATCAGTATTTTGTCTGATTTTCTCTTTGTAGCCTATGCTCTAACCATAAAAGGGAAAATATCCTACTTTTATTCTTTGGTGGTAGGGAGGGCTAAGAGGACATAGGGGTGATGGAATTGGCACAGAGCTGGGCAGGTCTTTTTATCTTGTTGATATTTGCTTTCTGATTGAGAGTTTATTGGAAAAAAATATGCAAACCTCAAAACTACACTAGTTTGGCTGTGAATGTAAGGAAATGGAACCAACAGAGTCCCTAATCTAGAAGGTAAACAGAAACCGAGTTTGAACAACGGAACATATCCCCATTCTGGTGTTGAACATGCAGACTTCAAGAAGTACCATATCAATAGTATTAATAATATTGTGTAATGTTTTAGACTTTGGCTAACCCCCAATTATAGGTAATGTTTATTCCCCATCGCCCTTTAGAGTTTCACAAAGTGCAGATTCCATTTACTCAACAAATATTTATTGAGTGCTTACCACATGCCCGGCATTGTTCCAGCTCTGAAGATATTGGAGTGGAAGAATGGTAAAAGTAAATAAAAGTCCTTGTGTTACGAAGCTTGCATTCCAATTGGGGAAAGACAGACAATACTTTAGAGACAATAAGTAAAATGTAGATACCGTAGATGGTGGTATTATGATGAGATATAAACCAGTTGAGGGGGATAGGATAATACTTGGCTCCTTTAAAAAAGCACTAGGGAAAGCCTTAATGAGAAAGTGACGTTTGACTAAATACCTGAAGCAAGTTTTAAACATAGTAGTGGGAAGTTCTGGGTTGGGGTGAGAGAAAAAAGAGAAATTAGTAATTTTTATTTTGATCTCTCTGCATAGTAGATTGGCCAAAAAAGTCCATTTGGGTTTTTGCATAAAGCTCAATAGTTTGAATTTGCTGTGCCTGAGGACATATGTTTGTTTTTTCTAGGGTCTAAGCTTAAGGATAACGGATAGCTTTAGTTTTTTCTCTATATTTACCTATAATAAAAAACCTAATTAATATGATTTTACTCTAATAAAATGAATACTAGAACCCAGAGACATTGAGGCGTTTGCCTTTTCCTGGAAAGATGTAGCTACAGTTAGGATATAACTATGACTTTAAAGGCTGACTAGTTGAACCTGACCCAGTGCATGTGATCAGTTCTTTCGCAGTTGTGTCCTAAACAAAAGTTCTCTATGCCTTATACTGTCACTGTTTTGCTAAGACTGGAGTTAGAGTAGTCAGTATTCATCAACAGAGTTATGAGAAACTGCAATGAAAGTGGAAGGCTGACCAAGTAGAAAGCCTGAAGCAGGCC
The DNA here is from genome assembly GCA_006410615.1 of Neotragus moschatus. Classification (NCBI taxonomy): domain Eukaryota; kingdom Metazoa; phylum Chordata; class Mammalia; order Artiodactyla; family Bovidae; genus Neotragus; species Neotragus moschatus. The sequence goes on along the minus strand of SJYA01003345.1, from coordinate 842,385 downwards.
TTATGAATTTCCTACCTAGATTTGAGAAATTTTATATATAGAGAAATTTATTTATAGATTTGAGAGAGAGAATTTTTTGCTGCCAAATAATGAGGTTATTATAGCATGTGTGTTTGTGCATAGCTGTGTCCGACTCTTTGCGGCCCCATGGACAGTAGCCCGCCAGGCTCCTCTGCTGATGAAATTCTCCAGGCAAGAATACTGGAGCGGGTTGTCATTCCCTTCTCCAGGGGATCTTCCCAACCCAGGGATCGAATCCATGTCTCTTGTGTCTCCTGTGTTGGCAGGAGGATTCTTTACCACTAGCGCCACCTGGGAAGCCCATATAAATGCCAGTATATATATATTTTTTTTGGTCAGAATTTTAGTGTTTGAAATGATTTTACTACAAGCTGTATTTTTGCTTGAAATTGAAATTTGCTGGTATTTACAAATGTTTGAGCAAAATACTGCCATGTAAGCCGAGTAGACTATAAACTCTTTTTGGATAATCTTTGGAAGAATTTTCTATAACACACATACATTTATTTCTTTTAAAAAATTTTATTTATTTTTGGCTATGTTAGGTCTTCTTTGCTGCATGGGCTTTTCTCTAGTTGCAGTGAGTGGGGGCTCCTCTCTAGCTGAGATGCATGCCTTCTCTTGTTGTGGGGCACAGGCTCTAGGACACGTGTGCTTCAGTAGTTGTGGCTCCTGGGCTCTCCAGCACAGGCTCAGTAGTTGTGGTACATAGGTCGAGTTGCTCCAGGACCTGTGGAATCTTCCCGGATCAGGAATTCAACCTGGGTCTCTTGCATTGGCAGGTGAATTCTTCACCACTGAGCCACGAGGGGAGCCCCACACATGTTTATTTCTAAAAGAGTTTATTATAATTACAGATGATTACCTTTGATTAATCAATATTTAAAACATTACATTTATGTCCAAAGCCCCATTAACCACCCACCACCCCAAATCCCAGTGATGTCTAAGAGATAAATGACTACTGTGACTGCTTTGGTATGTATTTTATAGACCTTTAGTGTGAATTTTCATACATATACACTGATAAGAAGGTTACTTTAAATATATAAATGGCATGTATATGTCTGTATCTGTGTCCTGATTTATGCCAATAGCATTTCTTAGTGTGGTTCCCATGCTAGAAGATGGACATCTACCTCTTGACTCTTCCTTTGCTGCCCTGCTGCTGCTGCTAAGTCGCTTCAGTCGTGTCTGACTCTGTGCGACCCCATAGACGGCAGCCCACCAGGCTCCCCCGTCCCCGGGATTCTCCAGGCAAGAACACTGGAGTGGGTTGCCATTTCCTTCTCCAATGCAGGAAAGTGAAACGGGAAAGTGAAGTCGCTCAGTCGTGTCTGACTCTCAGCGAGCCCATGGACTGCAGCCCACCAGGCTCCTCCATCCATGGGATTTTCCAGGCAAGAGTACTGGAGTGGGGTGCCATTGCCTTCTCCAGTCCATAAACTGGTTCTATCATCAAGTCGTTCCCCTCCTGTTGGACATCTAGGGTGTTGCACGCTTTTCTCAGTTATAGCAATGCAGCAATAAACATATTAATCATGACTCTGCAGTGCATGTGAACCAGTGATTGGGCAGTGGTTCTTGAAGTGTGGTTGCCCAAGCATCAGCCTCACAGGGGAACTTGTTAGAGATGCAAATTCCTAACCAGCTCTCTGGACCCACTGACTCAGAAACTCTAAGGGTGGAGCCCAGTAATCTGTACTTCAAAAAGGTGATTCTGATGCATGGCAAAATTGGAGAACCACTGGCATTTAAAGAAATGACTAAATTGCTTTCCAAAATGCTTGCAACAATTTATACTCCCACTAACATGCTTCCTACACCCTGGCCAATACTACCTATTATTAAACTGATTAATTTTTGCCAGTCCAACAGTTAAATTTCTCTTTCCTCCCTCTCCCTCTCCTCTCATGTTCATATATGTATGTGTATGTATGTGTACATACATATGCACACATACGAATTTACCTTGTAAAGAATGTCTCCAATAAGTATACAGATAGAAAAAGAATCTTGAAAAGTGTGAAATGGGTGGCAAGGCAGTGCTGAAATGGGAAGAAGAGGAGATAAAATAAATATGCAAGAGAAGATAAGAAAAGCCCATTAAAAAGGGAGAGAAAAAGAAAGAGAATCCCATTTCCATTTATTTAATTATTTTTCACTTCTCCCTTTGCTCAACAGAACTCACTCACTTTATGAGATAAGATAGTGAGTTGGCCCTGTCGAAATCGGATCTGTCACTCTTGCCAGTTGACATCTCCTAAAATGCAGCTTAAACTGTTAATCCATTCACTTCAGCTAAATGGTCCTAAGGGCATCAGATTCTTGTGTTGATCAGTGTTGGGTTCCCTGGCCCTGACAAGCTGTGAAGAGCCAGATGATCAGGAGAGCATGATGGCTGAGGCTGGCGAGTCTGGGGCCTCTAACAGTGACAGCGGCAGAAAGGAGGCTCAGGCAGGTGCCAGACGCTTCCCTATAAAGTGGTTGGCAGTGGACATAAATGCTGCCAGCTGGGCACCTTACCAAGCAAGAAAGCCATAATGATTTAATAATTAAATCACATTGGTCTATGATCATTGTTCTTATTAGCAAAGATCATTGCTTTTTGATGATAATGAGACAGAATTTTCATACAAACACTGTGATTTGCATATATATGTGGTATATATTTGCATATGTATATATATTTATATCCAAGTCAGAATGACTTACTAAAAGTAATCACCAACAAGAGGATGGGATTTTGATGTAAAGATGCCAAGGATGTTTAAGAAAATGTGGCAATTATGAAGATTGACATCACCCCTCTAGAGTCAGATGCTGTTTCCATTATGTGAAAGCAGCAGGAAGAGAGAGGACTCCAGGCAGGATCCATCTCCGTTGTACAATAAGGGTTTTGTACCCTGATATTGCAAACTATGATGTTATTAAGGAAATATCAATAATATATATATGAATTGCACAAATTAATATCGCACTTCTAAATTAAGAGCCTGCTTTCCTGCCCTCATGACTCATATGTCCTATCTTGGAGGGAGGTAGACAGGTTAATGAGAGGAAAAGAACAGAGAGAAAACCTTTGAACTCATGAAAGTGCTTTGAGTCTCTAGGAGCCTTGAGCAGTAGCCCTGTAACAGGCAGGGATGTTGTAGAAAGTATCTCTTTCTAATGTTTTTTTGTTACTATTCATTGTAATTCCCAGTTGTAATGACTTGTAAGTGCAGCTCCTAGGAGCCACTCTAGGGTACAAAATTTATGGTAAGTTGCAGTGGCAAAGCAAAGCAAGGCATTTCTCCCACTCATCTGTACCCTGGGCCAGCTATATCATTTGTGGGGCTGGGTACCAAATGAAGAAACAGGGACCTCCTTTTCAGAAAGCAGGAAAAAGTGCTGTCAAGGGGCTGCAATAGAAAGCTTTGGCTTTGGTCTCTCATTCTATAGACTGGTTGCAGTATTTTTTATCTGCTATTTAGTACTGTGAGTTGTAAGGAAAATCAAACATTTAAATCATCAGCATTACTTTACCATTCATCTTTATGTTGTACAATGCCAAAACAAATACACATACAAGGACTTTTACTTGAGCTATGGAATCACCAGAATTATAGTTTGTATTTTCTAGCTTATACACACGGAGAAGGCAATGGCACCCCACTCCAGTACTCTTGCCTGGACAATCCCATGGACAGAGGAGCTTGGTGGGCTGCAGTCCATGGGATCACTAAGAGTCAGACATGACTGAGCGACTTCACTTTCACTTTTCACTTTCATGCATTGGAGAAGGAAATGGCAACCCACTCCAGTGTTCTTGCCTGGAGAATCCCAGGGACAGAGGAGCCTGGTGGGCTGCCATCTTTGGGGTTGCACAGAGTTGGACACGACTGAAGCGACTTAGCAGCAGCAGTAGCAGCTTATACATGAGTATGTATATTCTTCTTCTCAGGATGGTGGAAACACTGCATCAAACTAATTCAGCAGTTTTTATTTCATTTCTTATTACGTGTGCATTCTATCAACAATCTCTACCTTTGGTCTACTGATGAATAAGGAAGGGCTGAAAGGGAAAGAGACCAGAAGTAGTCCTATCTTTCCCTTTCCTTTTATGTCATCATTTTGGTGTATGTGGTTGCCTAATGCAGTGAAGTAACAGGAGTAAGATAGAATTCTTCTCTCTCTAATAAGATAGAATTCTTATTCACGTTCTTAGAATGCCACTGCTGCCTTTGGTGGTCAAGGCAAATTCTGGTTCCAGTTGAAGGAGCCCTCTTGTGGCTGTCAGAACCCCTGCCTGTTCAGTCCTAGATGTAACATACTTGTGCTTGCTTTGAATCTTGCTGAATTCACACGTGTTGTGGGTCTGCCAGAGTTCTGTGCTTCCAGGGAGCATCTTGTATGCTGTGTGCAAACAGAGCGTAATAGGAACTGTGGACAGAAATGTCGTGCATGGCTCTTTTACTTACAAACGTGCTTTATTGTCCCCTTGTCTCCACTTCCAAAATCACATTCAAACATAAAGTTGTTAAGTGTTTCAGACAGTGACAACAGAGCGTTAAACCCAATGTGAGGTTCTTTTGCACAGGGCCCTGTGTGACTGCGCTGGTTGTGCACCCATGAAGCCAACCCTTTCTGTCAGGGGAAGCTGCCGGACAGCTGGAAGCCTCTTTCATGTGCTGTGTCTGAAGGATCCCCTCTCACAGCAGCCTGAACTACTGCCCATAATGTATCTACACAAAATGGTTTCCTTGAAACTGATGGAATGCACTGATTTCAAACTCAGTTGAATTAATATCTTAGAGGCAGTTGGATCTATTCAAGGGCTCCCNGTTCTTGCCTGGAGAATCCCAGGGACAGAGGAGCCTGGTGGGCTGCCATCTTTGGGGTTGCACAGAGTTGGACACGACTGAAGCGACTTAGCAGCAGCAGTAGCAGCTTATACATGAGTATGTATATTCTTCTTCTCAGGATGGTGGAAACACTGCATCAAACTAATTCAGCAGTTTTTATTTCATTTCTTATTACGTGTGCATTCTATCAACAATCTCTACCTTTGGTCTACTGATGAATAAGGAAGGGCTGAAAGGGAAAGAGACCAGAAGTAGTCCTATCTTTCCCTTTCCTTTTATGTCATCATTTTGGTGTATGTGGTTGCCTAATGCAGTGAAGTAACAGGAGTAAGATAGAATTCTTCTCTCTCTAATAAGATAGAATTCTTATTCACGTTCTTAGAATGCCACTGCTGCCTTTGGTGGTCAAGGCAAATTCTGGTTCCAGTTGAAGGAGCCCTCTTGTGGCTGTCAGAACCCCTGCCTGTTCAGTCCTAGATGTAACATACTTGTGCTTGCTTTGAATCTTGCTGAATTCACACGTGTTGTGGGTCTGCCAGAGTTCTGTGCTTCCAGGGAGCATCTTGTATGCTGTGTGCAAACAGAGCGTAATAGGAACTGTGGACAGAAATGTCGTGCATGGCTCTTTTACTTACAAACGTGCTTTATTGTCCCCTTGTCTCCACTTCCAAAATCACATTCAAACATAAAGTTGTTAAGTGTTTCAGACAGTGACAACAGAGCGTTAAACCCAATGTGAGGTTCTTTTGCACAGGGCCCTGTGTGACTGCGCTGGTTGTGCACCCATGAAGCCAACCCTTTCTGTCAGGGGAAGCTGCCGGACAGCTGGAAGCCTCTTTCATGTGCTGTGTCTGAAGGATCCCCTCTCACAGCAGCCTGAACTACTGCCCATAATGTATCTACACAAAATGGTTTCCTTGAAACTGATGGAATGCACTGATTTCAAACTCAGTTGAATTAATATCTTAGAGGCAGTTGGATCTATTCAAGGGCTCCCAGCTCCATGAGGAGTTCCTTTGTGATGGGCCTTTGAAACTCCAAGGCTAAAGCTCCAGTCAGGTACTCATCATCAAATCAACCTCTATATCCCTTACCGTCGTGTTTGTTTGTCTTTCTCTTAGGATTTCCAGCAGGAGAACTCCAGAAGCCTTTCTTTTGGGGAACAGGATATCCTCGGTAAGTAAACTAATAAGAGAAACCAGTTACTGACAGGGAAGGAAGAACATGATGTTTGGCAGAGCACAGAATATAAAGTTAAAAAAAAAAAACAAAACCGAAAGCAAAACCAAACCAAAGAAGGCATGGAACCCAGCATGGGTAGTCCTCATTCTCATCATGTTAGCTGTTTCCCGAGGCTTGTTACCAGGGCGTCTGATTGGATAAGAAAGCTAACCTGTACACAGGGAGCTTTCATTTGGTATGCATTTGTTTACTTGTGTATTGATGCATACTGGAAATACGTGAACCTTAAAGGACTGTTGGGATTTGAGTTTATGGTGATGGATTTAAACCATTCCAAATGGAAGAAACAACGTGAAAAAAGGGAAGAAAATTGCTCTTAGAATAGCAAAGAGTCTAGTTTGGCAAGTCCAAGTGTTATTTGAAGGGAAATAGTAGAAAAGTCTGGAAAAGGAGGTTGATGTTTGATATTGGAGTGCTCTGAATTCCAGTAAGGAGCCTGGACATTAGGCAATAGAAGATGCTGACATTTTTGAGCAAGTAGAGATAATGAAGTTTGTCTTTAGAAGCATAATCTGGGTAGCTATACAACAGGTCAGAAATGGACAGTGTCTGGAGTTAGGGATTTCACTTTAGAGGCCGTTCATACCAACCGACTGTAGACTCATGTAATTCAGAATTTCCAGACATAGTGGGAATTCTAATAATCATTGTCAGTTACACCACCACTGTTATTATGTGCCTTTGCTTGCTCTGATGCTTTAATGCACAAAAAATGTAGTCTTGATTTTAGTAGTCACTTATATTTTGGTTTGGATCAGTGACAATTTGAATATGATTCTGCAGGTTAAAAAGATAAAGGATCACATACATCTATAAAGAAGAGAAATACAGTGGCAATGTTGTTATTTGGGCTTTCCCAGAAGCAGATTCTGTAACAAGGATTCAAGTGCAAGTAGTTCTCAGAGGTGACACCAGGAAATCCACCAGGGCAGTGAGGAAGTGGGACAGGGAAGGAAGGAAACCAATTAACTGTGTCAGATGAATTTTCTATGATGGTCATAATGAGTTATCACAAATGAAGTGGCTTAAAACAGTGTACATTTATTAGCTTACAGTTCTATAGGTCAGAACTCCAACCTGGGTCTCTCTGTGTTAAACACAAGACGTTGTTAGGGCACATTTCTTTCTGGAAGCTATAGGGAGGAGTCTGTTTCCTACCTTTTCTAGCTTCTGGAGGTGGCCCACATTCCTTGGCTCATGGCGCTCTTCCTCCATCTTCCAAACTAGCAAAGTTGCATTACTCTGGCCATTCATTCATTCATAATCACATCTCATTCTGGCTCTCCTTATCTGCCTTCTGCTCCACTTAAAAAATTATTTATTTGTGGCTGCTCTGGCTCCTCGTTGCTTCAGGAGGGCTTTCTCTAGTGGCAGAGACCAGGAGCTGCTCTCTAGTTGTGGTGCATGGGCTTCTCACTGTGGTGGCTTCTCTTGTGGAGCACCGGCTGTAGGTGCACGGGCTTCAGTAGTTGTGTCAAATGGGCTTAGTTGCTCTGAAACGTGTGGGATCTTCCTGGATCAGGGATCAACCCTATGTGCCCTGCACTGGCAGGTGGATTCTTAACCAATGGACCACCAGGGAAATTCTCCTCCACTTTTTTTTTTTAAGCCAATTATTACTGTGGGCAACTTGAATTCATTTCTGCTGGAAAATTGTAGAATAAACTTCAGTACAATTTCATCTCAGGGGCAAGGAAACTGGGGTATTTGTCTTCCAAGTCACTTTCCACAACTGATTGAAGGCTACCACTGGGTGTTTAACTCGCTGGCATTGCCCTGCATAAGCCTAGAGGGCTCTGGTGGCCAGAGAAAGCCCTCAGGCAACTAGTTTCAGGTGCTGGCAGTTGGAAGCTGCCAGATTGGTGTGCTTAAAAATGATGAGTGCCCAGGGATAGGATCAGGCATCGATAAAGCCTACAATAGGGAAGCACTGTCGTTAGTGTCAGTAAAATTGACCAGTTTGTATGGATAAAATCCATTCATATCATCCCAGGTTTTAGCTGTATAGTTTTCATCAGTTTAGTTCAGTTGCTCAGTCATGTCCAACTTTTTGCGACCCCATGGACTGCAGCACACCAGGCCTCCCTGTCCATCACCAACTCCCGGAGCTTGCTCAGTCTCATGTCCATCGAGTCAATGATGCCACTGAACCATCTCATCCTCTGTCATCCCCTTCTCCTCCTGCCTTCAATCTTTCCCAGGATCAGGATCTTTTCCAGTGAGTCAGTTCTTTGCATCAGGTGGCCAAAGTATTGGAGCTTCAGCTTCAGCATCAGTCCTTCCCATGAATATTCAGGACTGATTTCCTTTAGGATTGACTGGTTTGATCTCCTTGCAGTTCAAAAGACTCTCAGTAGTCTTCTGGAGAAGGCAATGGCACCCCACTCCAGTACTCTTGCCTGGACAATCGCATGGACAGAGGAGCCTGGTAGGCTGCAGTCCATGCGGTCATTAGGAGTCAGACATGACGGAGCGACTTCCCTTTCACTTTTCACTTTCATGCATTGGAGAAGGACATGGCAACCCACTCCAGTGTTCTTGCCTGGAGAATCCCAGGGACGGGGGAGCCTGGTGGGCTGCTGTCTATGGGGTCGCACAGAGTCAGACATGACTGAAGTGACTTAGCAGCAGCAGCAGCAGCAATAGTGTTCTCCAACACTACAGTTCAAGAGTGTCAATTCTTCTACACTCAGCTTGCTTTATGGTTCAGCTCTCACAATCCATACATGGCTACTGGAAAAGCCATAGTTTTGACTAGACAGACCTTTGTTGGCAGTTTTCATCAGTTCAGAGAGTTTTAATCAGTGTTCAGATATTTGTAATCAATTTTTTTGCATTGTTAAGATTATAAATTTATATATATTTCTATAAAGTTAAAGACAGACTAAATATTTGCTAAGCTTGCTTCAAACTAAAGAGGGTCCTAGAATTTTTTGATGTTGCTTATCATTAGCAGTTAAACTGATCTTCTGTTATTGTGGTTATATGCCTGGACACTTGGACATAGTCAGGTTGGAGTTTGAATTTATTGATCAGTGAATTTGTTTATCATGTCCATGAGATGATTTTCTGATATAAATGTCAAAATCATAGAAACTTAGGAAATGTTGATGTTCACCTCTATGCTGAGCTAGACAGAGATTTTTTTTTNGTTGTGTCAAATGGGCTTAGTTGCTCTGAAACGTGTGGGATCTTCCTGGATCAGGGATCAACCCTATGTGCCCTGCACTGGCAGGTGGATTCTTAACCAATGGACCACCAGGGAAATTCTCCTCCACTTTTTTTTTTTAAGCCAATTATTACTGTGGGCAACTTGAATTCATTTCTGCTGGAAAATTGTAGAATAAACTTCAGTACAATTTCATCTCAGGGGCAAGGAAACTGGGGTATTTGTCTTCCAAGTCACTTTCCACAACTGATTGAAGGCTACCACTGGGTGTTTAACTCGCTGGCATTGCCCTGCATAAGCCTAGAGGGCTCTGGTGGCCAGAGAAAGCCCTCAGGCAACTAGTTTCAGGTGCTGGCAGTTGGAAGCTGCCAGATTGGTGTGCTTAAAAATGATGAGTGCCCAGGGATAGGATCAGGCATCGATAAAGCCTACAATAGGGAAGCACTGTCGTTAGTGTCAGTAAAATTGACCAGTTTGTATGGATAAAATCCATTCATATCATCCCAGGTTTTAGCTGTATAGTTTTCATCAGTTTAGTTCAGTTGCTCAGTCATGTCCAACTTTTTGCGACCCCATGGACTGCAGCACACCAGGCCTCCCTGTCCATCACCAACTCCCGGAGCTTGCTCAGTCTCATGTCCATCGAGTCAATGATGCCACTGAACCATCTCATCCTCTGTCATCCCCTTCTCCTCCTGCCTTCAATCTTTCCCAGGATCAGGATCTTTTCCAGTGAGTCAGTTCTTTGCATCAGGTGGCCAAAGTATTGGAGCTTCAGCTTCAGCATCAGTCCTTCCCATGAATATTCAGGACTGATTTCCTTTAGGATTGACTGGTTTGATCTCCTTGCAGTTCAAAAGACTCTCAGTAGTCTTCTGGAGAAGGCAATGGCACCCCACTCCAGTACTCTTGCCTGGACAATCGCATGGACAGAGGAGCCTGGTAGGCTGCAGTCCATGCGGTCATTAGGAGTCAGACATGACGGAGCGACTTCCCTTTCACTTTTCACTTTCATGCATTGGAGAAGGACATGGCAACCCACTCCAGTGTTCTTGCCTGGAGAATCCCAGGGACGGGGGAGCCTGGTGGGCTGCTGTCTATGGGGTCGCACAGAGTCAGACATGACTGAAGTGACTTAGCAGCAGCAGCAGCAGCAATAGTGTTCTCCAACACTACAGTTCAAGAGTGTCAATTCTTCTACACTCAGCTTGCTTTATGGTTCAGCTCTCACAATCCATACATGGCTACTGGAAAAGCCATAGTTTTGACTAGACAGACCTTTGTTGGCAGTTTTCATCAGTTCAGAGAGTTTTAATCAGTGTTCAGATATTTGTAATCAATTTTTTTGCATTGTTAAGATTATAAATTTATATATATTTCTATAAAGTTAAAGACAGACTAAATATTTGCTAAGCTTGCTTCAAACTAAAGAGGGTCCTAGAATTTTTTGATGTTGCTTATCATTAGCAGTTAAACTGATCTTCTGTTATTGTGGTTATATGCCTGGACACTTGGACATAGTCAGGTTGGAGTTTGAATTTATTGATCAGTGAATTTGTTTATCATGTCCATGAGATGATTTTCTGATATAAATGTCAAAATCATAGAAACTTAGGAAATGTTGATGTTCACCTCTATGCTGAGCTAGACAGAGATTTTTTTTTCCTACGGGTTCTGTGTTTTGCATTGAAGCCATCCATCCTCTGTTAAGATACCCATTCAATAATTATTAAGCATTTTTTGGACACTTAGTGTTAGAAATATGGTGATGCTGTTGAGATGGAAATCACAGTGTAGTGAGATGAGTTCCCATATATCCATCTTTTTTAGATGGATCTCCTCCAGATCCAATGAGTGGGTATTCTCTCTCCTCACACTGGTCAGCTTAGCCCCCTCATGAGTGTTGTGTCTAATTGTGGTAATATCAACCAGCTGAATTGTTTCCAGAGAGAAAAAATCAGGATTTTAAATGGCCTAGGACAACATATTCCAAAGTGTGTGTCCCATGAAGTAGTAATTGGAGGTGAATATTCCTTCCCTTCCCTTTCTTTTGGAGAATCACAGTACTTAGCAGCGTAGAAATTCCCAAGAAGTTCTGCAAGAAAAATCGATCTAAATGTGTTTAATTCAGAGTTCTTAACCTCGCTTTTTTCCATGTTTTGGAAACATAGAAACATTGCTGGCCTTGAATTCATGACTGAAGAGAAAGAGTTGAAAGAATTTGAGAAGAGAGTACTTGAGGGATAACCTCGTAAACGTCTTCATGTTTTGGAAAGAAAGTTAGGGTGGCAAAAGTACTTAGTAAATTTGGGAAGGTCAGAGGGTATTCAGCTAGAACACCTTGTACCACTCCACCAGACCAATAGATAGGAGAGAGATTCCAGGTCAGCTTTAGGGAGTGCTGTTTTATCTAGAACTACTCAAAGAGGGAATGGGCCGCCTCAGAAGGGGTGAGCCCCTGGTTATCAGACACGCCTAAGAAGAGAACTCTTAGGACCATTTGGATGGGTTTTTTGTAGAGGGAACCTAGGCCTCTGCTAAGGAATTGAACTAGATGACCTTAAAGCTGCTTGCAGCTCGGAGATTTTTATGACTTTCCACACCAGGCATAGCGTGGCCTTTGCTCAATGACAGAGTGAGCTCACAGTTGCTTTGTTGTTGACAGCAAATCCTGTGCATGTGTGAAACCCGTTGGGTGGTAAGAACAAAAGAGAAACTGAGTAGGTGGACAAATTGTCATCTTTTCCGTTTTATTTTTGGAAGGCTAGATTTTCTCTGCAGGAGTCTTCTTGTTTCTGGCCAGCCAGTCACATTTTAAAAGGCATACGAATTTATTTATTAATTTTTATGACATGCTAATTTAAATAATGTCCATTGATAAAATGAAAGATGCAAATTTAGTGTTATGAAACATTATCATTGTCAGGCTTAGTCATCTAAAATTACTTTTACTTTTTGTCTCTTGCCCAAAGGATTGTGATTATGTAACTGAGAACTGAAACTTTCAATGATTCAATCATTTTCTGAATTCTCTATCACCCTTAGTGAATAGGAAGCTCTTTGGAGCAGTCCCTCTTAAGAGACATTTATTGCAGAGCAGTTGCTGTAAGCCCCCATGGTTCATCCCTTAAATTCATCCAGTCAACAGCATTGACTGAGGCTTGTAGAGGACTGAGTACTATTCTTGGAGCTAAGAGGCCTAGAAAAACGAAATGTTACAGGCTGCATAGTGAGAGCTACTGCTGCAAAAATTAGCTCTATGTAGAATTACAAGTTTGTCCCACCCTGCTCTCATGGCTCTATGATTGATATGCATCATTTTACTCTCACTTCTTTAATGAAGGTTTGCAATGATGGAAAAACAGTAGGAAAGCATTTTTGTCAAATGCAAATTGCCTTGCAGGAAAGAAATAACAAAGGAAGGAATTGCCACCAAGGGGAAAAATTAAATCCTGCAGCACTTCCTTGGGTATAGTTGTGACAAGGAATTAGCATGTTAAGGATCATTATGTCCGGCAATAACATGTTGCTTCAAATTTCTTGTTCCTTCCACTTATAGGTCCTATCTAGTGCTGGGTGATTTTGATGTTGCATGTCAGGAATCAAGTGAAATATTTTTGTATAATTACAAATCTCAGGAAGAATCCTTATAACAAGGATTTAAAGTTGTCTGTAATCCTCATGTGCATATTGAGTGACTAAAATAAGTAACATATTGGTGGTCCAGTTAATCAGTTAGTTAAATCATTGTAACTCATTTACCGTGTCCTAAATCCAGAGAATTTAGCAGCAATCAAGTAGATAAGGGTTTTGTCTTCAGGGAGCTTTTAGTTCAAAGAGAAAATCCCCGACATATGCATAGGGAAACCCCCTTGCGGATTTCCTGATACATCATTTGTATCTTCTCTTTAGTTACCTGTGGCTATGTAACAAAGTGCCACACTGTTAGCTCATGATTCTGCAGCTGGGGCAGTACTCCAGGCAAGACAGCCTATTTCTGCTCTGTGTGGTATTGGCTGAGCAGCTCGACTGGGGCCATGGGATCTAAGATGACTTCACTCACATGTCTGGTGCCTTGGTTGGGCTGGCTCGAATGGCTGGGCTGCTCTTGTCCTTTAGATGTCTCTCAACGTTTGGCATCTCTCACTTGCTTCACTTGGCATCTCCAGCTCATTACTCCAACTTCTTTACTTTGCAGCTGACTTCCAAGAGGGCACAAAAAGGGAAGCTGTAAGGCCTCAGCCCAGAAGTCACACCTGGCCCCTTGCACTGCATTCTGGCGGCCACAGCAAGTCCCGAGGCCCATCCAGTTTCAAGGGGGAAGGAAATTGACTATCTCTTGGTGGGAGGAGGGGCACACGCATTCAGGGTGTGTGGAATTGTCCGCGGTCGCCTTTGTAGGTGAACAGAAATACTCTACCACCTTTTCCAAATCTGGTTCAGCCCTCATAGTCTTTGCTGTCCACCTGTGAATTTGTCTGTCACAGAAGCAGAGGAATGTGACTACCTTTGAAAGCAGGGTGATCCCTTTTAATCTCTGGTCTATTCCTGTTTTATGTCTACATTTGGAAAACAATTTAACTTCTAAGTCTATAGTGATTTTTCAACAGGTTTGCAGACGAAAAATAAACAGTATGTTTACTGACCAGATCTTTTCAAAACCTGCTACTGCTTTGGGTGTTTATAAATACATACTGCAGTTAGAGTGGGTATATACCCACAGAAGCCTCAGGGCTGAAAGGGACTTTAGAAACCATCACTTTCATATCCCTGACTTCACTGGGTAGAAACTAAGGCTCATATATGCTTATAGTGACACCATTAGAAATTATAGTTTCTTTGTCTATTTCAATGACAAGGATGTGTTTACTTTTTTTATTACAATTTTGTGGATGTGGTTAGTAGAAAACAGATTGTCTTGGCTTTTCATTGAAAAAAAATAAAGAATTGTGCTCTGACATTCATGCTTATAATTCTAACTCTTTATATATTTATGCCATAGATCTCTGAGTTATGGTGCTATAGGAGTAATTGTTGGACATGAATTTACACATGGATTTGATAATAATGGTAAGTACCAATTCAATGTTTAGGCTGATGCTTTTATGGTCATGTTGATGATATGGATGTTAATTGTTGCTATTATCTTTGGAGAGTGGCATCGTCTTAGATTGAAGATTATCCAAAGCAGTATAATTGCTGATTGAAAACTTCCCCCCATGTCTTGCTGTATTAGCTTGCAATAAATAAATAATTGTTCCTGTTGGAGATGGGGTAGAATTAAAGCAGACCTTGTAATTTCAGTGAAATTAGTTTTGCATTTAGAACTGAATTGCTGTAGCTGCCACAGTAGTTATAGGAATGACTCTATAGCTTCTTTTCCTTTCTTTATTCACCATTTTGAGATGCTCTCCCCAGAGGTGTGAGCTCTGCTCTGAAGATGATTATACGTGCTGCCAAGTTAGGACTCAGTCAGTTAGGATTCTTGAAACTTGGCTAACTGATTCCTTTACACTATTTCAAGGTTTCTGCAGTGTTTAATCTCTGTTTTCCTCCATGCTGTCATGTATGCAGAATTTCTTTTAGAAAGGCTATGTTTTCCTGATAATGCATAACATAGAGTAGGGTATGTGTCTTGATGACATATAAGCTAAAAGAGCAGAGTATTGCACAAACTAAACGAACGATTGCCCTTTGAAAGTCATCATTTTAAATCAGAATTCCTTTCTCCTTTGGGATTACCAGGTGGCTCAGTGTTAAAGAATCCACCTGCCAAGCAGGAGATGTGGGTTCGGTCCCTGGGTTGGGAAGATCGCCTGGAAAAGGAAATGGCAACCCACTCCAGTATTCTTGCCTGGAGAATTCCGTGGACGGAGCAAGCCTGGCACACAGTGATATACAGGGCAGACTCAGGAACTGCCTAGCCCAAGGCAACAGTGTTTAGAGGGATCTCTTTCTTCCATATCTGTGAGATCTCCAACATCCTTTCCTGGATGTCTACCCCAGGGCCAGAGACCCTTTTGGTTCCTCTCCTTTTGGATAATTCTTTACTCCCAGCAGCCTTTCCTTAATCACTGGAGTTTTTTTTTTTTTTTTTTCTCCCCTTGCCACACCTCCCTGTTGAAATGTGGCTGCCTGGGAGTCACCTGAATCCCCTGAGCTGCATTTGGGTTATCTGAGAGGAGAGTCTTAGCTAAGAAACAAAAGCCAGTAGTGGTCTCTTCGTTCTAGGCTCTTTTTCCCCTGGGAAACTTCAGTATAGTTCTCCCTCAGAATCTTCTGGCAGCCTTTTGGACAGAATCTAAAGATGACATTTCATTCTGTAACCAATACTTAGAAGAGTGCATTGCACAGTAACTATTTAATGATCTCTTGGTTAGCAGGTCAAGGACAGTGACTTGGAGCTCTCCAGGGGTGGGGGGATTGGGGTGGTAGTGGCATGTAGCCTTGCTGAAGAGCTCTGGGTCATTTTCCTCAACACCTTTGTTTTGGAGACTTTCTTCTAAGCTCAGTGAGAAGTTCTCTGTGTAATTAAATTTAAACCAATAACAACCTTGAGTACAGGAGACATTCTAGATACACCCAGAGTTGTTGTTGTTGCGGTTTTTTTTTTTTTTTTTTTGAGGGATGCAGGGAAAATGAACAATGAACCTGTAGCAAAAAAGCATGTATAACTCATCTTTATTTCCATTGTGTTTTGGAGATTTCCATTCTTGTTCCAAGTTCTCTTTTTAGAGCAACCTTCCTTGTCAGAGCAGGACAGATGGGCCTTCCATCTACACTGATGGCTGTGGAATGATTCATAAGAGAGGTTTTATGTGTCTCTTGGCTGCTGGCAACTTGGAGGAAACACGATCCTTTTAGCGCTGAGTCAGGGGCTGTGGTCTCAGGGTGTGAGTGACTCACCGAGGCTGTTCCTATGGGTCATTTGGAATTTCACAAGCAGTGGTGCTTTGACTCCTTCCGTGAGCTTTCTGAAGGCAGCCATTTCATTTCATAATTTAGAAAATATTTGGGGTCAGCGCAAGTAGAAACCATCTGAGATTGGTCAAGAATGGTACATGCCATAAGTTGATAAACCTTAAAGTATCCTTGGTTGCTTAGAAGTAAAGAACTTCCTCAGACCTTTTGCTCCTTTCCTCACTTTTTACAATTAATTAGCCTGTGACCCTGGAGAGAAGGCAGGAAGTGCTTCCAGGAGTGGTCCCTGATGCTGGGACTGTGTTTTCAAGGCTTGCTGAAGTGAAGGAAAGGGAAGATGAAGAAATTTATTTGTTTCCATAAATAATGCAAATATATTTTAACTTTCCTTTTGGCCAGGTCGAAAATATGATAAAAATGGAAACCTGGATCCTTGGTGGTCTGTGGATTCAGAAGAAAAGTTTAAGGAAAAAACAAAGTGCATGGTTAACCAGTATAGCAACTATTATTGGAAGAAAGCTGGCTTAAATGTGAGTACAACTGCAGTGAAGGGGACATGTTATGAGTCATTTTTCCTCATGTAGACACTAGCTTGCTTTCGACCATTGATACTCAAAATGTATTTCCCAGGTCAGCAGTGTCAGACTCTCTGGGGAACTTGTCAGGAATACAAATTCTTTCGTCTTAATTCAGACCTACTGACTCAGAATCTTGGAGTTGGGGAGTGGGGGTGGAGGGGTAGGTGGGAGGGTGGGGCCTGGGAGACAAGTGTTTTGTCTTTTCACAAGCCCTCTGGTGATTCCGATAGAAGTTACAGTTTGAGAATTACAGGCCTAAACATTAGTCTGTTCTCCTAGATTCAGATTAGTACAGAAAACTGTGTAGCAAAGATAATAAAATTCTCAAAAATCTAAACTCTGTATCATTAGAAAGATTTCTTTCCAAACTACTGCTTAGCTTGAATTCACTGAAAAAAAAAAAAAATCACCAGTTTAAAGAGGGCATGGCAACCCACTGCAGTTTTCTTGCCTGGAGAATTCCATGGACAGAGGAGCCTGGTGGGCTACAGCCCATGGGCTCTCAAAGATTTGGACACGACTGAGCACACATGCCACAATTTTGTTTTAATTTTAAAATTCGTCTATTTTTTATTCAAGGATAATTGCCTTACAGAATTTTGCTGTTTTCTGTGAGACCTCAGCATGAATCAGCCATAGGTATACATATATCCCCTCCCTTTTGAATGTCCCTCCCATCTCCCTCCCCATCGCCCCTCTCTAGGTTGACACAGAGCCCCTGTTTGAGTTTCCTGAGCCATACAGCAAACTCTCATTGACATGCCACAATTTGAATTACTAACTCTGAATTGGTTAAGAGCTCTTAGATAAAGAAGTTTGAGCAAAAAACAAAACTTTTAAAATGTTGATTTTCTCTTATATATACTTACATGCATTCTTATAAAGACACAAATGTGATTTTATACATGCTTTTTCTGTGTGAAATATTGTTCTTTCCTTTCTTGTCTTCACCTCTACTGCCTTCCCCTTTCCCTCTCCTCGCTTTTGTCTTCCCCACCTATAATCCATCTCGATAACCTGGTACACTTTTCCCCATGCTCACATAGAGATAAACACACGCAGGCATACACATGTGTGTACACCACGCACCTGCCTTTACGTCATTGTTTTCAGTGGCTGCCTAAAAGTCCATGGTGTGAATGTACTCTTAACACAGCGGTATCCAGCCTTTTTGGCATGAGGGCTAGTATCAAGGTAGACAGTTTTTCCTTGGGTGGGGTTGGGGATGTGGTTTTGGGGTGATTCATGTGTATTACATTTNTTTTTTTTTTTTTTTTGAGGGATGCAGGGAAAATGAACAATGAACCTGTAGCAAAAAAGCATGTATAACTCATCTTTATTTCCATTGTGTTTTGGAGATTTCCATTCTTGTTCCAAGTTCTCTTTTTAGAGCAACCTTCCTTGTCAGAGCAGGACAGATGGGCCTTCCATCTACACTGATGGCTGTGGAATGATTCATAAGAGAGGTTTTATGTGTCTCTTGGCTGCTGGCAACTTGGAGGAAACACGATCCTTTTAGCGCTGAGTCAGGGGCTGTGGTCTCAGGGTGTGAGTGACTCACCGAGGCTGTTCCTATGGGTCATTTGGAATTTCACAAGCAGTGGTGCTTTGACTCCTTCCGTGAGCTTTCTGAAGGCAGCCATTTCATTTCATAATTTAGAAAATATTTGGGGTCAGCGCAAGTAGAAACCATCTGAGATTGGTCAAGAATGGTACATGCCATAAGTTGATAAACCTTAAAGTATCCTTGGTTGCTTAGAAGTAAAGAACTTCCTCAGACCTTTTGCTCCTTTCCTCACTTTTTACAATTAATTAGCCTGTGACCCTGGAGAGAAGGCAGGAAGTGCTTCCAGGAGTGGTCCCTGATGCTGGGACTGTGTTTTCAAGGCTTGCTGAAGTGAAGGAAAGGGAAGATGAAGAAATTTATTTGTTTCCATAAATAATGCAAATATATTTTAACTTTCCTTTTGGCCAGGTCGAAAATATGATAAAAATGGAAACCTGGATCCTTGGTGGTCTGTGGATTCAGAAGAAAAGTTTAAGGAAAAAACAAAGTGCATGGTTAACCAGTATAGCAACTATTATTGGAAGAAAGCTGGCTTAAATGTGAGTACAACTGCAGTGAAGGGGACATGTTATGAGTCATTTTTCCTCATGTAGACACTAGCTTGCTTTCGACCATTGATACTCAAAATGTATTTCCCAGGTCAGCAGTGTCAGACTCTCTGGGGAACTTGTCAGGAATACAAATTCTTTCGTCTTAATTCAGACCTACTGACTCAGAATCTTGGAGTTGGGGAGTGGGGGTGGAGGGGTAGGTGGGAGGGTGGGGCCTGGGAGACAAGTGTTTTGTCTTTTCACAAGCCCTCTGGTGATTCCGATAGAAGTTACAGTTTGAGAATTACAGGCCTAAACATTAGTCTGTTCTCCTAGATTCAGATTAGTACAGAAAACTGTGTAGCAAAGATAATAAAATTCTCAAAAATCTAAACTCTGTATCATTAGAAAGATTTCTTTCCAAACTACTGCTTAGCTTGAATTCACTGAAAAAAAAAAAAAATCACCAGTTTAAAGAGGGCATGGCAACCCACTGCAGTTTTCTTGCCTGGAGAATTCCATGGACAGAGGAGCCTGGTGGGCTACAGCCCATGGGCTCTCAAAGATTTGGACACGACTGAGCACACATGCCACAATTTTGTTTTAATTTTAAAATTCGTCTATTTTTTATTCAAGGATAATTGCCTTACAGAATTTTGCTGTTTTCTGTGAGACCTCAGCATGAATCAGCCATAGGTATACATATATCCCCTCCCTTTTGAATGTCCCTCCCATCTCCCTCCCCATCGCCCCTCTCTAGGTTGACACAGAGCCCCTGTTTGAGTTTCCTGAGCCATACAGCAAACTCTCATTGACATGCCACAATTTGAATTACTAACTCTGAATTGGTTAAGAGCTCTTAGATAAAGAAGTTTGAGCAAAAAACAAAACTTTTAAAATGTTGATTTTCTCTTATATATACTTACATGCATTCTTATAAAGACACAAATGTGATTTTATACATGCTTTTTCTGTGTGAAATATTGTTCTTTCCTTTCTTGTCTTCACCTCTACTGCCTTCCCCTTTCCCTCTCCTCGCTTTTGTCTTCCCCACCTATAATCCATCTCGATAACCTGGTACACTTTTCCCCATGCTCACATAGAGATAAACACACGCAGGCATACACATGTGTGTACACCACGCACCTGCCTTTACGTCATTGTTTTCAGTGGCTGCCTAAAAGTCCATGGTGTGAATGTACTCTTAACACAGCGGTATCCAGCCTTTTTGGCATGAGGGCTAGTATCAAGGTAGACAGTTTTTCCTTGGGTGGGGTTGGGGATGTGGTTTTGGGGTGATTCATGTGTATTACATTTATTGTGTACTTTGTTTCTATTATTATTACATCAGCTTCACCTCAGAATCATAAGGCATTAGATCCCAGAGGTTGGGGACCCCTAGTCTAGCACAGCTGACTAACGTCTTGTTGAGGGGTTACACTGTGTCTCCAGTTATTTCTCCATAATAAATACTGCGGCACTAAATACTTTTATTATATGTATATTCTTTTTTTTCCCCTGTAGGATAGTTTCCTACTGTTCCTAAGAAGTTATAATATTTCACATTTGTGCCAGCGATGTGTGGAGAAACATTTATGTATTATTTCCTTGTCAATTTATGAGAACTTTAAAAAATATTATAGATGTTAAAATTTTATGTCATTCATATTACAGTATTTCCCCCTCAATATATTTCTCATCCATTGTACTTTGTATATGGTATTTTTTGACAAACAAAATTTAAATATTTCCATAGAGTCAAAAGATACCTCTTTTTTTATGTATTTCCATTCTATATCATATATGAAATCTCCTAGCTTTACTAGGATGGAGAAGGCAATGGCACCCCACTCCAGTGCTCTTGCCTGGAGAATCCCGTGGACGGAGGAGCCTGGTAGGCTGCAGTCCATGGGGCTGCTAAGAGTCGGACATGACTGAGCGACTTCCCTTTCATTTTTTCACTTCGATGCATTGGAGAAGGAAATGGCAACCCACTCCAGTGTTCTTGCCTGGAGAATCCCAGGGACGGGGGAACCTGGTGGGCCGCCGACTGTGGGGCTGCACAGAGTCGGACACAACTGAAGCGACTTAGCAGTAGCAGCAGCAGCTTTACTGGGAAGGATTTTTTTTTTTCATTGTTTTGTCATTTTGCATTTAAATATTTGTGTATGTGAAACTTATTTTGCTATGGAGTTTAATATGAAAGTTCACTTTTATCTTCTTCCAAAAGGATAAATTGATCCAGTATCACTGACTAAAATATGTTTGTTCTTACTGAATTGAATATTTGTGAAATATGAGAATCTCATATATACTGAGATAAATTTCTGGTTTATATATTCTAGTCCACTGATCTACTTGTTGATTTCTGTACCAGTGCATTTTTACTGTGGCTGTATGGATTTTTCTGGTATCTGCCAATACAAGCTCTCCCTCACTGTTCTTTTATATGGTTGGCCATTCTCAGGCAAATATACCTCTGTATAAATTCCAGGATCCTTTTACCCACTCTTTACCCACTCCCCAAGAAAATCCCATTATGATTCTAAGTTGTGTGCATGTGTGCTAAGTTGCTTGAGTTGTGTGTCTGACTCCTGGTGACCCCATGGACTGTAGCCTGCCAGTCTTCTCTGTCCACGGGATTCTCCAGACAAAAATACTGGAGTGGGTTGCCATGCCCTCTTCCCAGGGGATCTTTCTAACCCAAGGATCAAAGCCACGTTTCTTGTATGTCCTCCATTGGCATATGTCTTCTTTACCATTGGCACCACCTGGGAAGCCCAAGATTCTAAGTTAAATCACATTAAATGTATGTAATTGGCATTTCTGTCATAGTCCTGTTGTTCAAGTATGTGGTATATCTTTCCGTCTGTTTAGTTTTTGTTTCAGGCTTTCAAATATGATTTTACAGTTTTCTCTGTATAGTTTATCTCCTATACATTGTTTATTACTTCTTTTTCCTTTTCTTATTTTGCTGGTTTGATCAGGTTAGCTTCCATTCCCTTCCACCACTATTAGTTTTTTTTTTTTTTTCTTGTAGTTTTCCAGTTGCATTTTCTGTCCCTGCTTTCATAATTATAAGACACAGATTTCTCTCACTGTATTTGACCATGAGACCAATAATGAAGAATTGTTGGTAGGTTATGGGTCTGCATGAAGATCCTCTAAAACACTGTGAAAACTGTGGGCTCCTAATTTGTCTAGTCAAGGGCACAGCATCTTAGAAAAGCAGGAGACCCCACAAAACCAGGGTAGATGGATGTATGTACACATGGTCTCCCTAGAGTCTCTTGGTCCATCAGTCGAGCATGTCTGCTACCCAATAACTTCCTGGGGCTGAGAGAGCACCTGAAACCTCACTATGCCTCAAGTCTAGTCTGCTGAGCTATATTTCACCACTCCAGAAGAATTCAGGTAAAAAATCCATGCACTTTTACAGCGAATGTTTCTAAACACTGAGCTGGTTCTGCTTGTTCTTGATCTATATACAGCACAAGGAAGAGCACTCCTTATCTGGGACATGAAAGCAGAGTCTGTATCCTTGAGTCTATATTTCTAGCTCCCTCATCAGTGCCCTGGAAAGCCATTCCTCTGCCCATGTATTTTTTAAATGTCTACAACAATGTCATGGGAAGACCTAAAACAGATACTTTTGTGTTTCTGTTTTCAATTCAGGGGTTATCACATGGTGAAAATCCATCTAGAAAACTAGCAAAGTATTCTTGAAATTAAAAAAAAAAGAAAAAGCATAGGGGAAGGATTCTAGAGTTAGACACAGGTCCATATTTTGGTTCAACCAATCGCAGATTGTAAGTTTTTTTGAATGTAGGCAAGTTATTTAACATTCCAGTGTCTCAGAGACTTCATCTGTGAAATAGGTAACTATTTTTTTTAACTCTTTATTAGCTTGTCATAAGAATTAAATAACTGAGGTAATGTAGTGCACCAGCACAATGCCTGCTATGCGATAAGTACTCAATGAATTATGCTTAATATTCCTAATACTTTGTGACATACTCATAGGTACACCATCCCAGGGGAGAACAAACAGTCGTGGCTAAAAAAAAAAAAAAAGAGGCAATTTTCTTGGAGGAAGGGAATACAAATTTCCTGGTGATTATTATATACAGGCATGGGGATTAAACTTTATACTTGGAACAAATTTCATCCTCATAATGGTTGGAGAGGTGTTCATATTACTAGGCTATTTTACATATGAGGAAACTGAGGCTCAAAGAGATTAAAACCCATGGTAGAATCTACATTAGAGCTTACATTGGTATAACTCCAAAACCCCTACTCTTCTTCCCGTATCATTCTCTTATTTTACATCATTTGAAACCTGGGTGATAAGTTGGGTGGGGACTGTGTTACAACATCCATTTTGCCAAAGTGTCGCATACTGAAACTGAATTCTGACAAATGTGTACCTTTGCAACAAGGACGCTAGAAAGGGCATGCCTGTCTCAGCATAAATCCATTCAACCATCAGAAAACAGCTTCGCTCTCATTCCCTGAGGAGAAGCGATGGCTTCCTTTGTGGATATAAAGGGCCATGCTGTATTTTTCTAGCTTCATCTGTGGAGGCCAGTCCTCTGTGCCTGAGTTATTCTTTGCTGTGGGCTGGGGGGAGCTCCAGTGGTGCATCAGAGAAACAGGCTCTTAGCAGCCGATGAGTCCTGAGAGGCACACTTGAGGCTGTATGGTTTACTGAGGTGGTCAAGAGTGGGAGGAGCCTGAAGGGTCAAACTACTCCTCAGACCTCTAAAAGAAAAGCTTAGAGGAACAAGGAAGGAGATTCAATTTGAGCATCAGTGGTTAGAAACAGAAGCAGTAGAGTCAAAAGGAGTTAAGACTTGAGAAGGTAACATATTATGGAGCAAAGGCTCTGGGCAGAGATTACTTGATTCGAATCCCTGTGAAATGTCAGTTCACTGCATCCCTCTTAGGTCAGGTCCATTAGAACAGAGCCTGAGAAGGGGTTTCTTAGATAAAGGAGTCAGCCACAGAAGTAGTTTCAGGAGAAACCTGTAAGGTGACGAGGAAAGCATGCTGGTTTTAGAAGTTTAGCCTCAGTCTCACTCCTTAGAGGATTCTGGAGCATGAGTTGCACCGTAGAAATTGTTCAGCCTGGGATGAGGGGCTGGACTGTTCTCACTGCACACTGAGAGGTAACTGGTGTCATCTCCCAGCAAGCTCCAGGGGACTGGATTCCCCTGAGCTAAGCTTAATCTTCCTCAGCCTGTAGCAGTTGCCGGGATGGGTTCACAGTCCTGGTGGGACAGGGGATCTGGTGCAGCACCAGGTGACACCTGTGACACACACTCTCAGCCTTAGATTCCTCATTGGTTAAGCAAAGGGTGATGATAATAGCACTTGCCTCATAGGACTGTAGTAAAAGAAAGACGCTAGGCAAAGCAGGAGTGCTAACTTCGGGGGACTGAAGCTAGGAGGATCCTGGGTGCTTACAGAGATGAGTGTTTTCTGAAGATTTGTTTTTATTCATGGATATTTCCTGATACCCAGGTGACTGGGCTATCTTAAAAATAAGGAGTTGGTAGGATCTGTAGCTTGAAAATTCGGAACTATGTGTATTAGTCTCCTGTTGCTGCTATAACAAATCACGACAAACTTAGTGACTTGAAGCGGCACAAATGTATTATTTTACAGTTCGGTATTTCTGACTCAGGTCTCAGTGAGCTCAAGTCAAGGTGTCCGCAAGGCTGCTTTAGGAGAGAATCGTTTGCCTTGTCTTTTCTAGCTTTTAGAGGCTGCCCACATTCTTTGCCTCCTGCTCCCTTTCTTCTTCAAAGCCAGCAATGACTGGTCAGGTGTCATCACATGGCATCACCCTGACACACTCCCTCTCCTAACTTCCTTTTCCTCCGTTTGTATAGACCCTTGTAATTAATTACACTGGACTCTGCTGGATAATGTAGGCTAATGTCTCCATCTCAAGATCCTTAATGTAATCATATTTTAAATGTGCCTTTTGCTGCAGAAAGTCATCTTTTCACAGGTTCTAGGGATTAGAACATAGACCTCTTTATTATTACAGGGCATTATTTTGTCTCTGATACAGGGATTGGCAAACTCTCTTTGTCAAAGGCCGGACAGTAAATAACTTTGGTTTTGTGAGTTGCAAGGTCTGTTGCAACTACTCAACTCTGCCACTGTAGGAAGCAAACAACCTCAGACAATATGCACTTGAATGAACGTGCCTGTGTTCCCATAGAAGTTGAGCTGTAGACACCAAAATTTGAACTTTGTATAATTTTCACATACCCCGAGACATTACCCTTCTATTTTCTTCCAAACCATTGAAAAATGTAAAACCCAGGCTTGCCCTGCAGCCTGTACGAAAACAAGCAGGAGGTTGGAGTTTGGTTTGTGGCTGTCTTGGTCTAGAATACTTTTTGTCCTAGCCTATTTAAGGGTTTAAGAAATAATCTTCAAGTGTTTGGAAGAATTTCTTCATTGTGCTTGGCTGGTTGTCATACATACTGCAAACCTTGACCTTGTGGTCCGCACTTCTTCTATTGGATTTTTGTTTCCCATGAGAACTATCCTCTTCTTAATTTTTCATGAAAATTGCTGAAGGTAAAATGGTAGTGGTTTGTCTTAAAACCTTATTCCTGTATGGATGGTAGATTTTTAGAAACAGAAGCTCACCAGAAAGAATACTCAAATTATGTGAGTTAATCAGAGAAAATAATCTGTATGTTGACATTTCTATTTTGTCCCCATTAAACCAGAGTCACTCAGAATATGTTAACATTTTGTTGGAGCTGGCTAAATTGGTGAAAATAGAGAGATGAGTGAGAAAGAAATGTGTAGCATAATAAAATAGAAATTATTTTCAGGAGCACCTTGCTGGGGTTCGTTTGNCATCCCAGGGGAGAACAAACAGTCGTGGCTAAAAAAAAAAAAAAAAGAGGCAATTTTCTTGGAGGAAGGGAATACAAATTTCCTGGTGATTATTATATACAGGCATGGGGATTAAACTTTATACTTGGAACAAATTTCATCCTCATAATGGTTGGAGAGGTGTTCATATTACTAGGCTATTTTACATATGAGGAAACTGAGGCTCAAAGAGATTAAAACCCATGGTAGAATCTACATTAGAGCTTACATTGGTATAACTCCAAAACCCCTACTCTTCTTCCCGTATCATTCTCTTATTTTACATCATTTGAAACCTGGGTGATAAGTTGGGTGGGGACTGTGTTACAACATCCATTTTGCCAAAGTGTCGCATACTGAAACTGAATTCTGACAAATGTGTACCTTTGCAACAAGGACGCTAGAAAGGGCATGCCTGTCTCAGCATAAATCCATTCAACCATCAGAAAACAGCTTCGCTCTCATTCCCTGAGGAGAAGCGATGGCTTCCTTTGTGGATATAAAGGGCCATGCTGTATTTTTCTAGCTTCATCTGTGGAGGCCAGTCCTCTGTGCCTGAGTTATTCTTTGCTGTGGGCTGGGGGGAGCTCCAGTGGTGCATCAGAGAAACAGGCTCTTAGCAGCCGATGAGTCCTGAGAGGCACACTTGAGGCTGTATGGTTTACTGAGGTGGTCAAGAGTGGGAGGAGCCTGAAGGGTCAAACTACTCCTCAGACCTCTAAAAGAAAAGCTTAGAGGAACAAGGAAGGAGATTCAATTTGAGCATCAGTGGTTAGAAACAGAAGCAGTAGAGTCAAAAGGAGTTAAGACTTGAGAAGGTAACATATTATGGAGCAAAGGCTCTGGGCAGAGATTACTTGATTCGAATCCCTGTGAAATGTCAGTTCACTGCATCCCTCTTAGGTCAGGTCCATTAGAACAGAGCCTGAGAAGGGGTTTCTTAGATAAAGGAGTCAGCCACAGAAGTAGTTTCAGGAGAAACCTGTAAGGTGACGAGGAAAGCATGCTGGTTTTAGAAGTTTAGCCTCAGTCTCACTCCTTAGAGGATTCTGGAGCATGAGTTGCACCGTAGAAATTGTTCAGCCTGGGATGAGGGGCTGGACTGTTCTCACTGCACACTGAGAGGTAACTGGTGTCATCTCCCAGCAAGCTCCAGGGGACTGGATTCCCCTGAGCTAAGCTTAATCTTCCTCAGCCTGTAGCAGTTGCCGGGATGGGTTCACAGTCCTGGTGGGACAGGGGATCTGGTGCAGCACCAGGTGACACCTGTGACACACACTCTCAGCCTTAGATTCCTCATTGGTTAAGCAAAGGGTGATGATAATAGCACTTGCCTCATAGGACTGTAGTAAAAGAAAGACGCTAGGCAAAGCAGGAGTGCTAACTTCGGGGGACTGAAGCTAGGAGGATCCTGGGTGCTTACAGAGATGAGTGTTTTCTGAAGATTTGTTTTTATTCATGGATATTTCCTGATACCCAGGTGACTGGGCTATCTTAAAAATAAGGAGTTGGTAGGATCTGTAGCTTGAAAATTCGGAACTATGTGTATTAGTCTCCTGTTGCTGCTATAACAAATCACGACAAACTTAGTGACTTGAAGCGGCACAAATGTATTATTTTACAGTTCGGTATTTCTGACTCAGGTCTCAGTGAGCTCAAGTCAAGGTGTCCGCAAGGCTGCTTTAGGAGAGAATCGTTTGCCTTGTCTTTTCTAGCTTTTAGAGGCTGCCCACATTCTTTGCCTCCTGCTCCCTTTCTTCTTCAAAGCCAGCAATGACTGGTCAGGTGTCATCACATGGCATCACCCTGACACACTCCCTCTCCTAACTTCCTTTTCCTCCGTTTGTATAGACCCTTGTAATTAATTACACTGGACTCTGCTGGATAATGTAGGCTAATGTCTCCATCTCAAGATCCTTAATGTAATCATATTTTAAATGTGCCTTTTGCTGCAGAAAGTCATCTTTTCACAGGTTCTAGGGATTAGAACATAGACCTCTTTATTATTACAGGGCATTATTTTGTCTCTGATACAGGGATTGGCAAACTCTCTTTGTCAAAGGCCGGACAGTAAATA
The DNA here is from genome assembly GCA_006410615.1 of Neotragus moschatus. Lineage (NCBI taxonomy): Eukaryota > Metazoa > Chordata > Mammalia > Artiodactyla > Bovidae > Neotragus > Neotragus moschatus. The sequence goes on along the minus strand of SJYA01003345.1, from coordinate 814,527 downwards.
ACTTTGGTTTTGTGAGTTGCAAGGTCTGTTGCAACTACTCAACTCTGCCACTGTAGGAAGCAAACAACCTCAGACAATATGCACTTGAATGAACGTGCCTGTGTTCCCATAGAAGTTGAGCTGTAGACACCAAAATTTGAACTTTGTATAATTTTCACATACCCCGAGACATTACCCTTCTATTTTCTTCCAAACCATTGAAAAATGTAAAACCCAGGCTTGCCCTGCAGCCTGTACGAAAACAAGCAGGAGGTTGGAGTTTGGTTTGTGGCTGTCTTGGTCTAGAATACTTTTTGTCCTAGCCTATTTAAGGGTTTAAGAAATAATCTTCAAGTGTTTGGAAGAATTTCTTCATTGTGCTTGGCTGGTTGTCATACATACTGCAAACCTTGACCTTGTGGTCCGCACTTCTTCTATTGGATTTTTGTTTCCCATGAGAACTATCCTCTTCTTAATTTTTCATGAAAATTGCTGAAGGTAAAATGGTAGTGGTTTGTCTTAAAACCTTATTCCTGTATGGATGGTAGATTTTTAGAAACAGAAGCTCACCAGAAAGAATACTCAAATTATGTGAGTTAATCAGAGAAAATAATCTGTATGTTGACATTTCTATTTTGTCCCCATTAAACCAGAGTCACTCAGAATATGTTAACATTTTGTTGGAGCTGGCTAAATTGGTGAAAATAGAGAGATGAGTGAGAAAGAAATGTGTAGCATAATAAAATAGAAATTATTTTCAGGAGCACCTTGCTGGGGTTCGTTTGCCATCTCATAATATGTTATGACTACCTCTGATGTATTGAATGCAATTTTCTCCTTAAAATATGGCACTGTTTTCTTGCTATCATATTTATACCTCTTGCTGAATGATGGTTGGCTGTGAAACACTCTTATTTTTTCTTTTTCTTTCTGTTAGGTGAAGGGGAAGAGGACGCTGGGAGAAAATATTGCTGATAATGGAGGGCTGCGACAAGCTTTTAGGGTATGCACTGCAAATGTTTGCTGTGATTTTACAAATTAAGCTATAAAAAACCATTTGGGTGCACCTCAGTTTACACTACAGACATTTTCTTGAGGAGTTAGATTTCTATAAATTCTGTGAATTTCCGTAAATTGAATTATATTTCCCCACTGACTGTTATATTCTATTATATGAGTAGAGCTGCATTTCTTTCCTTTTTCTTTTTGGAGAATAAAGTCACCCTAACAGTAATATTTGTTATTAAGAATCATGTAGTTAAAAGATACTTTTCAGAGAATACTTTTAGTGTCGTCCTAAAACATGCTACAGAAATCTTCTTGGGACTAGGTTCGTAGTTTCTTTGAGTACACTCTATGCAACCCTCCTTACAATTTTCTCTTAAAACACTAAGCTTCTAAACTACAGTCAGAGGCTAGTGTTTCACATATAGTGGGCCAGGTAGGAGTCCATAATAGTGTTTTCATTATTCCCTGCTCCATGGTTAAGCAAAACACATAAGGATGATGTAGAAAGATATTCATAAAGCTGTATGTATTCAGTGGCAAGAGCAAGCTGTTATTCTGAGGTTATATTCTTCCTCTAATTCTAGTTAAAATATACTTTAGTTTATAAAATGATGGTGATCGAAGATTATAGTTTTCTCTTACCTGGCAAAATAAATAAATTTGCTGATGGTTGGTCCCAAGATTTATTTCCATAGGGCTTGCCATTGTGTTAAATTTATTTGTTCCCTGGTAGGAATACAAAGAATAGCTGTTTTGAGGGGGAGGAAAGGATGTTACTTAACATGTACCTACTTTGGCCCAGCTGCTTTGGTATCTGTTGAGTGAAAGGTCTTTTTGCAAATGAACCTGTCTCACTGTTAAGCAACACACCATTGACTTGCATTTCCAGATGTTTGTTTTCTTAAGGGAAAGCTTGACAGGATACATTTTGCACATGGGGGAGGATATAGCTAATATCTGTACTGGAGGAAAAAAGAGAAAAGCCATTATTGTAGAGGGTCATCTCCTCTACTTCTCTCCCCAGGCTTACAGGAAATGGATAAACGACAAGAGGCAGGGAGTTGAGGAGCCTCTCCTACCAGGCATTGAATTCACCAACAACCAGCTTTTCTTCATGAGTTATGCTCACGTGAGTAAGACTGAGGAAGGGGCCTCAGAGATAAAATGTGGGACTTTGGCTTGCTTCCTGGGTCAAAGGTCTGGAACAAAAGTTTAATGATATAACTTTTGATTTTAGCTGAAATTGTATCTTGCTGCTTATTGTTGATATTGATAAATTTCACGTTCTTCATGTTCTATGGGATATAACTAATTAACTGATTGAGAGGCTTATTGGTGTTTTTTTAATCATTAGTTACCAGCCCTGTGGTGACTCACTTGATATTTCTTTAGTATATCCTGACTTCTTAATGTATTTGATACTATTTGTAACTATTTCTAGTGACTCATTCTCTAGAGTCTTTCTT
>SJYA01003345.1:772955-794972 GCA_006410615.1 Neotragus moschatus | reverse complement strand
CCCGTTAACTCTGGAAGGTGCATAGAGATAGATTCCTTTCATCTCAAATGAATTCTCCAAAGACTAAATCATTTGGCTTTAGGAGAAATGGAAAATACCAAATGCTCATGCATACTTGTGATAATAAAATAGCTAAGAAAAATAGGATTGGCTTTGACGTAAAACAAAACTTTCCCATGTTCAGGTTGGAGTATCCCTAGGATGTGGAAGAGCAAGGAGGCTAGTGTGGCTGGAACAGAATGAGACGAGGAAGAGCAAGGCACAAGGTGACGTCAGAATGCAAACTACCATTCAGATGGTCGATGGCCACATAGACCATTGTAAGAACTTGTTTTCACTCTGTGAGATGGGAAGACATTGGAAACTTTTGAGTGGAAAAGTGACAAGAACTAACTGGTGATTTCCAGGATGATTCTGGCTGTGTTGAGCCTAGACTGTGGATGAACAAAGGAGGAAGTAGGAAGGCCAGTTGGAGGCTGTGACGCTCATTCTTGTGAGAGATCCTGGTGGCTGTGTCTAGGAGAACAGCTGGGGAGGTAATGAACGAATGCATGGTAACAGCATTTAATAAACTCTTTATCTAAGAACCTTAAAATTTCCAATTATTTCTTTTTGATTTGTCATTTTCCATGTTGCTCTCTGGATCCATGCACCATTATATGTATAATCTTAGAGCATAATAGGGTTTTGCATGATTTTTTTCATTTACTAGTATTGGCATGCATCCACGGTGTTTAATAATCTTCCATTTTAATGGCAGCATAATCTTTAGAGTTCCTGTGACAATTTATTCAATCATTTCTTTATTGTTAGAATTTTATTATTGACTTTATTTGGACCCATTGTAAACAACAGAGAGATAAATCGCTTAATGTGTAGAGTTTTTTCCTGTCCTCTTGTTTCCATTAGAATAAATACTTACAAGTGAATTTATTGACCAAAGGGGACATGTATAAAGTTTTGAAATATACTAACAAGTTACTTTTCAGTAAGGTTGTCTGTAGGAGGGTACACACATCATTTTATAACAGAACTGGATCAGGAAAGGGTCCTGTCCATAAGAAAGTTATGATATACTGGGGGAAGTGGATGTATGAGTCAGTAACTATAATAGCAAGCATAGTGAAGAGTGTAAGAAGGTGCTACATTTTGTAAAACCTGATAAGTTCTAGGTGTCATTAATTTCAACTTTACTAATACTTTATTAAATATATTAAGTGTGACTGGTTGTTGACTTTTACTAATTAGCTCTTTGGTGTTTTACTTCTCTTGATGTAAATTACCTGCCCATCAATGCCTTTTCCCTTTCAAGTTATTAAGCTCTTGATTTTTTTCTTTTCAATTATATGAGATTTTTATTGCTTATTATTTGTAGTCATTAACTAGAAAAGTGCTATTGCTTTGCTCTGATCTTTGTCTTTGTGCTTTTTCAACTAGTGCTATTCTTTTGTAAAGTGGTAGAGAAAGGGCAGAGTGCTGTAGTTCACATAGCTTTCCTTGCTGGAGTAAACTTAGACAAAGGAGTATAAAGATAGCTAATAAAGATTTATGAAGAATACCATGTTAAATGCATATCCGTTAACCAAAGAAATGTTTATTGAACCACTTGCTAGATATTATTCTAGAGATGGGAATACAATGATGAATAAGAGCTGTAACTCCCAATTATTTGGCGATTTAAAACTTACTTAACAATTCATAAGGAAAAGTAGATATGTAAATAACAGTTTCAACAGTGTAGTATATCATAGTACAGACGTGAACACAGGATTCTTTAGGCATAGAACTGGATAAGAACATTTCTGGAGCTGAGCAATGAAAGAATTACAATGCTGTCAGCTGTGAAATCTAAATAATAATAGATTAATAAGGCAGACAACTCAATAGAAAATTGGGTAAATGACTTGAACTTGTTCACAGAAGAGGATATGTAAACTGCCAACAAATATATGAAAAGGTGCTTAACTTCAATAACCGTTGAAACCACAATGTGATTCATTTATATAGCCCTCCCTTCAGAAAGGCTAAAATAAAAATGGATGTAGACACACAGAACTCTTATATACTGCTGATGAGATTATGAATTGGTATGGCCTCTGCAGGAAACGATTAGGCTGGTATCTTGTAAAGTGAAACATGCATGTAACCTATGACTCACCAGTTCCACTTCTAGGTAGTGATAAGTTGCCATCTTAATAGGTCAAAATGGTTAAATAAATATTGGCAATTTCATATTGTTCAACCTAATGTTTACCCAACAGAAATGCACACAGATGTTACCCAGAAGACGTTATAGAAGATGTTCAGAGGAGCGCTTTTGTAATAGTTCATAACTGGAAGCTGCCCAGATGCCCATCAGCAGTAGAGTAAGTCAATACTTGAATATTAGTCTACAATAACAATGAAGAAACCACAGCCACATACATTGTGAGTGTTTATTACAAGCATTATATTGAATGAAAGAAGCTGAATTTTTTGATTCTATTTATATGAAACATAAAGATACACAGGACTAATCTCTGCTATTAGAAATCAGGAATGCTTGCCATTTGAGTGACTGGAAGGTCCCACAAGGGAGCTTTTGAGCTACTGGTAATATTAGGTTTCTTGATCTGGAAGCTATTTATATTAACAATTTGTACACTTTTATATATGTGTATTTCACTATAAAGTTTTAAAAATAACAGTAAATAGAAGAAAGTTCACATTAGTTCAGATTTTTCCCCATAACTACTTGATGCTTTTTTTTGATGAATATTAGACTCTTGCCAAAACCTTTGCTTATTCTTTTTAAATTCTATTGATTTATTTTGGGCCATGGTGGGTCTTCATTTCTGCAGAGGCTGATCTCTAGTTGCGGAGAGCCAGGGCTACTCTCTAGTTGTGCACAGCCTTCTCACTGCGGTGGCTTCTCTTGTTGGGGAGCACAGGCTCTAGAGCACGCGGGCTTCAGTAGCTGTGGCTCCCAAGCTCTCAAGCACAGGGTCGGGAGTTGTGGTGGATGGGTTAAATTGCTCCGTGGCATGTGGGGTTTTTCTTGGATCAGGGATCAAACCTGTGTCTTCTGCACTGGCACACGATTTCTTTACCACTGAGCCACCAGGGAAGCCCTCTCTGCTTGTTTTTTGAGCTCTTTCTTTCCTGGTACTCTTGGGTAATCCTGCAGTTGTCACAAGAATGTATGTAAGAGATGAGACTGGGCGTAGAGTCTCTTGGAAGAGATGGAAGTCGAACCCGAGTTTTACAGCGTCCATTGGAGATAACCAAGGGAGCAAGCAGAGAAGACAGAGCTCCAGGCAGAAAGGCCAGGCTGCTGGAAATCATGAAGATGTTGGGGGCAGAGGCGGTGAAGACCTGTTGGGTTAGGCTGGAAATTATTTGCTAGAGCTGGAGCTTGGAGAGTGGCTGAGGAGGGGTTAGTGTCAGGCAGGATAGTTTGCCAGAGGCCAGGTGGAGAAGGGCCTTAAAGGATTATACTTCTGAGTCTGGACTTGATCCTCTAGGCATCTGGGAATCACTGAACAATTTAAATCAGACCATTGACACAATTCGATTTCTGTTTAATGAAGAGTAAACTGGTGATGGTATGGAGAACACTTGGAGAAGAATAACACTGAAGCCTGGGGGACTAGTGAAGAGGTCATTACAGTAATCTAAGGGACGGGTGGCATGGGATGAAGAGATGGGGACAGATATGAAAGCTCTTGAGGAGACAGAATTGTTCTGATGGGACTTGGTAAATTGATGGGTTTGGCGTTAATATGGAGGCATAGTGCTACATACATAAAAAGGTAAAACCTTTAATTCAGTAAATGATGAAACACATACAGCCTTCTTCCTGCTTTTCTTTCCCCTTTTAACACCTTTCTACAGTTACATAGGTCAAAGGGTGTTGCCACAACAAACAAGGGAAAGCTTACCAGTTACTTATCATTGCTTCTTAGAATGAAGGCCCAGTGAAACATTTCATATTTTTTCAGTGGAGAATCAGGTAGGTTGTCTTGTGCACTAGCAGGCAAACTTCTTGATTTTGTCAAGTAAGTCAGTTGAGAAGGAAATGGTTATTTATCTGAGGACCTCTGTGTTAATACCGTTCTGGAAATAGAAAAAAAAAAAAAAAGTGGTACCTGTATAGGTTGGTACCACAGAAAATGCGGTACCTACATTGTCATATACTATTATAAACAAAAAGCAATCTGTGCATGTGCTTATATGATTATATAGGTACAAAACCAGGTATATACCTGTGAATTAACATACGCATGTACATAAAAATATATACACTAGGAACTTGTATAACTATGTAATACTCTTGACATGTTAAACACAGAGATTATCAAGGTATATAAAGAGTAACAAAGTTTTATTTAATTTTCCCTGTCTTTTAAGCATTATAGTTGGGTGGGAGAGGATCTGGAGGATATTTTCCTTATTTTAATTACTTCATTGCAATTCCTTCCTTTCAGTTTTGATTTTTTTTAAATAAATGGGAACACTGTATTAATCCATTCTAATTAAAAACCAGCCATGCAACCCTTTAGTTAACGAAACAATTTTTAGTTTGCCTATGATATCATTTAGTCAGAAATTGCCTGTATAGCTTTGGGACTTATCACCACTACAGTGCTCTGGTGACCACTGAGGCAATAGCTTTACTTGCTGATTGTTTTCTAAAAATATAAGGAATTGACCAAGAGCCTTTGCTTTGGAGAAGGGTTCACAGCACTTCCATGGGTACCTGACAGAGTGCAGAATCTCTGTTCCTACAGTAAAAGAAGGGGGGAGTTATGAAAGGGGTGGTAAGAAGGGACCCAGGTTCGCCTTCCGCTTGTCCGTATCCATCTCTTCACCTTCTGGCTGCCAGAGGAGCTATGCTATTTTTAGCCATCTCCTGAGAAAGTAATTACACAAAACCCCTCTGAAACCCATTTCCGTATTTGTCCAGGAAATTCTTTTATCTTCTGTAAATCCCTTGTGCTGTAGCTAAGCCCTTGGTCTGTCCTTGGCTGGATGGGAGGACAGCCAGGTTTCTTTTCTCCAACAGAGCCCTTTCTGTACCTGAGGACGATTATCTCATCACTATGCCACCCTCCCTCCCCTTCTCCAGGCTGAAACTGTTCGCCTTTAGTTTTTTCCTTGTCCTTCTCCTTATTTCTACGATCCACTTTCCTTTTCACTATTGCCAAGCACTCTTCAGAACTGAGCCTACCGCTATGCAAAAAGCCCAGTTGATCTTGCTCTCCAGCTGATGGGGAAAAAGTAGAGTTAAAGAGGGCCTGTGGGAGCAACAGAGGCAGTCGAGGCAGATGCCTCTTACCCATAGCTGTGGAGTAAAGCCGAGTACAGTTGAGTCATGGATCAGAAAGCCCAGATGTCAGTACAAAATCAAGGCCTCCAATCCAAGGTAGCATCCTCAAGAAGCCAGGCCAAGTCCAAATGCATGCTGGTCTAAAAACCCAGAGAAAATCCAGCAGAATTGCTCAGTGAGGGGAGTAGCCTGACGTGGGCTGGGGTAGTGAGTGGGCAGCTGCAGCCTTAAAATTCAAGTCTTACTGTCACAGGGTGGGGAGGGGCAAGTGTCTCCCAAAAGGCTGAAGAATTGATTAGTAATGAGTTCAGGATACTGTTCTGATTACCTTTGCAGATGAAGACAAAACTCCCCCATGTCATTAAACACAGGCCTCAGCCCCTCTGGTGGACCAGGGCCAAACATATGGGGATGTTGAGGAAGCCAATGTGGCCAAGGCCAGGTGGTTCCTTCCTAATTGGATCATGTGATAGTCTTTAGGGCTTGAAAACCTGAGGACATCTCCCTTCCCCTCCTCTTCTTCGCCTACTCCCATTAAGTGAGCCACCAAACTCTGGTCTTTCAGGATCTCCCACATGCTCGTCACTCGGACCTGAATGATCTCAGTCCTGAACTGTGAATGCTTCCTCACAGAACTGTCTGATTCCTGTCCCATTTTGCCAATCTATACTACAGTCTGCTCCCTTTCATTTTTTATCTTTACTTGATGGTTTTGAGTGGCCTAGAGGGATAAATTTAATTCGTCATTAACTCATCCAGACCCTTCAACATCTGGTCCTAAACTCCCTTTCCCAACTGTATATGAGCCTTTATATGTTTCCTTATATGAACCTTTGATTGATTCAACTATATTGCCCTTGAGCACACCTGCTTTCTACATCTGTCTCTGTCCATGTGGTTCCCTAGTCACTGTCTTCTGTGCCCATTTAAATTCTGTCCTTAAAGATCTAGTCTTAGTTCATTCAAAATCATCTTGGCCAGAAGTTCTCTATGTCTCCAGAATTCTTACAGCACTTTGTATCTATTTTCCTCTTCCAACTCTCTACTGTACCGGGCTGTTAGTCGGCCTTTCATTTGTGTGTACTGACTTCCCTGTCTAGAGGTTTAAATACTTTGATGGCAAAAGTGGGCTTTTTAGTGGTAAGGCTATCACTCTAAACAGTGTAGCATTGTCCTGAAAGTTGTGGTTTTGCTGTGGATTCAGTGTAGTTATAATGCTACAGTGCAGTGATTCTCAGTGTTTTTCAAAGGCAGGGATTGCTTTCTTCCATTTTCATTGTCAGAAACTTTTCTCTCACATTTGTGTGATGATTCATTGAAAATTTTAAAAAACAATGATCAAAGCTTTCATTAATTTGATAATGCTTTACAATGAAGTTTTAGGGAGAGCAACACCCACATTTATTTGAAATTTACTGTGGTATTTGTAAGATGTTTTTATTTATTTTGTCTATAGATAATTCTTAGCATGTGGTTTTGCTCACCCTCACAATAACATTGACTCCCCTTATGTCCCGTTGCCCCACTATTTGGTCATATCATTATCATTATCTTATAGGGCTGTTGTGAGAATTAAATGAGATACCATGTATTAGGTTCATGGCACAATACTTGGCATTTAAATGATCTTGATGTTTCTTTCCCTTCTTCTTGTCACCATCAGGCAATTTTGAAAATGAAATTCTGGAAACTTCTGGGAAATTTGATTTGGATGGTATTGAGTTTAAGGGCATGAATGTAGGGAAGGCAGTGTCCTCTGAGAGGGAAGGTAAAAAAGCATTAAAGATCACCTAGAGTAGTAGTTATTAAACATTTTATTTTCCAGACTCCTCTACCCTCTTATATATCATTCAGGACCCTAAAGAGCTTTTGTTTATGTGAAATATCAAGAAGCATAAAATATTATTTCATTTAATAATAATAATAATAATGAACCATTACACACTAACATAAATTATACATTTGTATGAAAAATATATTTTCCAAAAGGAAACAAAGGTAGATGAGTATCAGTTTTAAATTTTTGCAAATCTCTTTAATATCTAATTTAATAGAAGCAGCTGTATTCTCATACCTTTTTCTGAGTTCAGTCTTTTGTGATGTTTGGTTTTGGTGAAATTTAAGAAGAAAATCGAGGTTCATAGAGATGTATTGTTGGAAAAGGGAGGAGTATTAGAATAGCCTTTCAGATAATTGTGAATATTCTTTAAAACAAAACCAAACTCAACAAATGGTAGTTTCTTAAAGGTTAGTTGCAATATGAAATCTGAAACAGCAATGACGTTTTCATATTGTTATACTCATATCCACTGCTGTTTTGATTTTAAGTGGGTCTTTTAATTATGTATGATTTTGTAATATCAACCATTGGTCATTTGGAAAATATTGGTTCACTGAGTTATGCAGAACTTCCAAGTGTTGACACATTTCATTATACAGTTTCAAAAGTTACATTCATTATTAATTACCACTGATCTCATCAGATAAGTCTTTAGTACTGGGAAGCTGCCAGGATCATGGAGACAGATACAGAATTTTCAAAATTCTAATTTTTATTCAAAAGTTTGAATTTTCTAATTGGCATCAAATCCTGTCAGTTGTTATTCTTGAAGTGACAGGCTAACTTTGTTCATTTTTCAGAAAATGTCTCCCAAATACCCAAGTTTGAATAGTCATAATTTGTCAGTTCTTTCAAGTGAAAGTAATGTTTCACAAAAAAAGGCAGATAGTTCACCTTCCAACTCAAATGATGGCATGAATGTTTTTCCTTGAGACAGCCACTGTACTTTATATGCCCTCTAAGTACTTAATGGATACTTACTTTCCATTTTGTCGCACAAAATGTGAAAAAGTTGTGGATTCAGGGTTGAGATTTAGTAAAATCAGTAGTTTTAGAGCTTCATCAAGTACATTCTTGGGCTTCCCTGGTAGCTCAGCTGGTAAAGAATCCACCTGCGATGCAGGAGACCCTGGTTCTGTTCCTGGGTCAGAAAGTTGCCCTGGAGAAGGGATAGTTACCTACTCCAGTATTCTGGGGCTTCCCTGGTGGCTCAGACAGCAAAGAATCCGCCTGCAATGTGGGAGACCTGGGTTCGATCCCTGGGTTGGGAAGATCCCTTGAAGGAGGGCCTGGCAACCCATTCCAGTATTCTTGCCTGGAGAGCCCCTGTGGACAGAGGGGCCTGGTGGGCTACAGTCCATGGGGTCACAAAGAGTTGGACACAACGCACAGCAAGTGCATTCTGAAGAGAAATTAGTATTTTCTTAATAAAAAGTACAGTGACTACTCATATAGTTTAATGTCACTTCCTTGGTTGGTGCTAAGAAGCCAGCAGTTTTATCCCACATTACTTTTGCACCGTCATCACAAATGTCAAATGGTGGAAAAGGCAAATAACATCTTAATATTATTATGGAAAGCGTTTCGACCTCCAGTACCCTCAGAAATAGTCTTGGGAATCCCTAGGGGTCTGCGGACCACATTTTGAGAAACACTTCTCTAAACTTTTGCAAATGGCCAGCCCTCCCAGGATGTAAAATATAGCTACTGGCACATGTGGGGTGAGAATGGAAGTCTTTTTTCACTGGGGCAGTTTGGCTTACTTTTTGGAACCTGAGATGAACTTTTTATTTCTTTGTAGAACTGAAGGCATCTGGCTTGGGAACCTGATTATTCTCCACTCACCTTTAAATTGCCTCAGCTCTTACTAAGTCTCTGGCAGTGATATGTTGATTATGTGAATTTAAGGCCCACAGGAGCCAGAGGAATGACAGATCAGATTCCCTTACACGAGAAATAAAATCCAGGAGCCCGGCAGCGGGACTTAAGGTGCCCGCTCCCGCTGACCTTTGGTGTCACTCTGCTTAGAATGACTGCTTTGGGGGCCAGATGGCAGGTGGCCTGAGCTGAGGTGTCTCAACCTGTTTCCTAGCATTAATTGTGCACGTTGATGCTTCTTCATTGTGCAGTCCATAATTCATCGTCAACCTCATTTAGATTTTTTTGGAGGCCGCCGAATTGTAACAGACCTCCCTGAATCCAAGTGATTTCAAAAGGTCCGATTTCTCTTGAATCTCCAAACTTAACCCTTTATGTATCCAATCACTGTTACAGGCAGACAGACACTGAATCTCACTTTTGTCAACTGAATTTAAGTCTAGCAACTTTTAAGAGCAGCGAGATTGAAGGACAGAGTCTCTAATACCCTGAAGGAGGTGGCTGGATGGCAGCCCATTTAACTTTTTGTTTAAAGACACTAAATCAGGATATGTTTGTGAAGGCAGCTTTTCTAGATAGCTTCTTAAATCAGATGTGGATAAATGGATGGTCAGTACCCTTTATCTTATAAACAATTTCACCAAAAAAAAAAAAAAAAAAAAAGGATTTATTAAAGGCTTTCGAGTCAGGCTTCTCCAAGTGCTGAACCAGAGCAGCTCCCGGGTGGGGGTCGTCTGGAAGTTATCACTGCTTGTCTATTGTGAAACACGCTTTCATGACTCAAAGGCTGAACTTAGAACTTATTTCCAAAATAATTTGAAGTTGACCCGATGAGCAACGAAAGCAAATTTAGCCAACTAGGAAAGAGAGCTGGCTTTTTTCACCCAGGGTCACATGTAAAGACAACATTCTGCCATATGAGAAATGTCACAGTTTAGACAGGAAAACACTAGTTCCAAGAAAAAAGAGAAAATAAGTTATGGACATTTTATTCAACAGACTTTTCCCCCTTTATAGTCATTGTTTGTGAATTATATTGTTGTTCACTTGCTCAGTCATGTCTGGCTCTTTGCAACCCCATGGACTGCAGCATACCTGGCTTCCCCGTCCTTCACTGTCTCTCAAAGTTTGCCCAAGTTTTGAATTATATGTATATCACTAAAACACACACACACACACACACAATGGAACCTTCTTAAATAGCCTGGAAACAAGTCATTGTAATTGTAAAACAGGAATATTTGCACATGCCTTAATGCTCTGTGTTTTAGGTTTTACTTAGAACTCTGGGGTATTGTTTATAACAGGGGCAGAACATCCATGGCTTAGTAAATAAGAACCACTTTGATTTATTTAAAGAAATGCTTTTTGTTTAAGCCAACAAAATTTCAAGTTGTCTGTAACTTAAATCAACATGCAATGGAAGGCTTGATTTGAGAGGATAAAATGTGTTGTCCTTAGAGTTTAGGCAGGTTAGTTGTGTTGGGAGACTCCAGGAGATGAGCCCATCAATTTATTTGCATAAGGAATGAAGTTGCCTCCTGGGAGTGAATGAATCCTAAGAGAAGACAGCATTGCTGGAATACTGAAAAGTTTTCAGAACTGGGAGAGACTGTCAGAGGCGTGTGGTGTTGTATATTCAAATTTAAACCAGCCACCATGATCTTGCACTGCCTTAGTCTTTGCCAGGGGAACAATAATTAAGAGCAAGCAGAAAACTAAAGGAGCAATTTCAGAAAAATCTCTTTAACACATTGGCATGCGTTAATCTGAAGTGCTTTGTAGCCTATGTGATAGAGTGAAAGAAAAGAGGCAGGGAAGTCCGTGTTTCTTCTTGGACGTCACAGCGCCTTCAGTAAGTACTGTTTCCTTTGGGCATTAGTGAGCACTGGTACCTTTGATGGGTGTCTAGGCATTGTTGTGTTTTCACCGTTGATGTAACAACACCCTAACAAGCCAGAGAAAATAAACCAGCATAATTCCTTGTCACCCTGTAAAACAACAATTGACCTGGGCATAGTTTTCTGTTCTTATGTTAAAAACTTCTGAGAGGACTTCCCTGATAGTCCAGTGGCTAAGACTCCACACTTCCACTGCAGGGGGCTGGGTTCAATCCCTGGTCGGGGAAACCAAGATCCTGCATGCTGGGCTGTGGCCAAAAAGAAAAAAAAATCCAAAAAACTTCTGAGAAGAAGCAAACTTAGCTACTTGTCCCAGGAAGCACATTTTCCTGAAAGATAAAATTGTGAGTCAAGCAAAATAATTTACTTAACAAGAATAACATATTGCACATTAATGCTCAGGTCAATATTCTCAGTTCCCTGTGCCTGCCTATCTTTAGCTGTCATGTTATAAAATCTTCCCAATTCTCCTTGCAAGACCTGCCCTAAAATCACCCAGCCCAGCCCAGCCCTTAATACCCTATCCTGCCATCCCTCTTCTGAGACACTATTTAGACTTTAAGGTAGTGGTCTCCTATGTTGCAGTGAGTCTAAATAACTTTGATTGATCAGTGTTTTTTGGGGAGACTTTGACAGTTAGCCAAAAGGAGAGACCACCCTCTAACGTATAGAGGAGCCAAAATTATGGCTGGAGTGGAGCCGAATAAATACAGTTTTTTGCTGTTTTTGTGGTACAGTTTCTACTTGCCAGAAGGTGAGATCTGGGGAAATTTGGCTTAAATACCCATATTCATTCTTTAAGCCTGAACAGCAAATATCTAGCAATGTCAAATTACCATGCTCACTACTTTTTATATGATTCTTCCTTGATAAGGTAAATACAGTGCTCCCTACCTCCAAAGGTCATCTTATATTCATTACATTATTACAAAATCTTAGAGGCGTATGTATGCCAGAATGCATACTCATGTAGAGACAGACACACACCCTGACACATACCATGAGGGATATAAGGCAGTTACAGGGATGCAACGGGACGGTAATAAACCAAGCAGCCTCAGAAGGCAGTGCTCTCATAAGTGGAGAACTTATTCTTTTGGCGGCATCTGTACTCCTCTCCCCCATCTCCATCATTCTTTTTCCAGTTAAAGGCCACTTTCCTGGCACATGAAGAGCAGCCTTAGCAAACTCAACAGTGAAGCTCTTTCCCTGCTTGTCCAAACTATTGTCTGACTCCCTCCCAGAGTAGTGAGTTGGGGCAGGGGAAAGGAGAGGAAACCCCTTGGAAGAAAGTCAAAGCTACAGAGCCAGGGGCAGGAAGGGATCTAATCTGGTCTAACTCCTGCCTCCCGGGCTCCAGGGGAAGCTCTTGCTGCCCTTTCAGGGTCTGACTTCCACTCCCAGGTGCCTACTTAGCCGAATGCCAAATGTGGATCCCACTGACGCTGACAATGATCTGCCATGTACTCAGAGTTCTGGATTGTCTGGTGGCCTTGAGGTTCCAAGATGAATTCCTTCAAAGCTCATTTCCAAACAGGTGAGCAATAGCAATCTGTGTCTCAAACCCCAAGGACTATAAATTGGTCACCTGCTGGTGAGAAGGAATTTGAATGTAATGGCAGAGGGTGGTAAAGGGGATGAACTGTTGGGAAGAAAGAAAACATTTCTTGAATGCATTTGGGAGGACATTAAGATAAACATGATAGGGGAAAAGGATGATTTACCAGTTCATTTATGTGACAAATGTGATTTGCCTATTAAAATCTTTGTTGTTGTTCAGTCCCTCAGTCATCTCAGACTCTTTGCGACCGCATGGATTGCAGCACACCAGGCTTCCCTGTTCATCTCCCGGAGCTTGTTCAAATTCATGTCCATCGAGTCAGTGATGCCATCCAACCATCTCAGCCTATTGTCCCCTTTTCCTCCTGCCTCCAATCTTTCCTTGCATCAGGGTCTTTTCTAGGAAGTCAGCTCTTCATATCAGGTGGCCAAAGTATTGGAACTTTAGCTTCAGCATCAGTCCTTCCAGTGAATATGTAGGGTTGATTTCCATTAGGATTGACTGGTTTGATCTCCTTGCAGTCCAAGGCACTCTCAAGACTTTTCTCCAAGACCACAATTCAAAAAAATCAATTATTTGACACTCAGCCTTCTTTATAGTCCAACCCTCACATCCATACATGACTACTGGTAAAATCATAGTTTTGACTAGACGAACCTTTGTTGGCAAAGTGATATCTCTGCTTTTAAATATACTGTCTAGGTTGGTCATAGCTTTTTTTCCAAAGAGCAAACATCTTTTAATTTCTTGGCTGCAGTCACCATCTGCAGTGATTTTGGAGCCCAAGAAAATAAAGAATGTCACTGTTTCCATTGTTTCCCCATCTATTTGCCATAAAGTGATAGGACCAGATGCTATGATGTTAGTTTTTTGAATGTTGAGTTTTAAGCCAGCTTTTTCACTCTCCTCATTCACTTTCATCAAAAGGCTCTTTAGTTCTTCTTTGCTTTCTGCCATTAGGGTGGTGTCATCTGACGATCTGAGGTTATTGATATTTCTCCTTGCAATCTTGATTCCAGCTTGTGGTTTATCCAGTCTGGCATTTCGCATGACGGACTCTGCATATAAGTTAAATATGGAAAGTGACAATATACAGACTTGATGTACTCCTTTCCCAATTTTGAATCAGTCTGTTGTTCCATGTCAGGTTCTAACTGTTGCTTCTTGACCTGCATACAGATTTCTCAGGCGGCAGGTCAGGTGGTCTGATATTCCCATCTCTTTAAGAATTTTCCACAGTTTGTTGCAATCCACACAGTCAAAAGCTTTGTTGTAGTCGATGAAGCATTTTTCTGCAATTCTGTTGCTTTTTCCATGAACCAACAGATGTTGGCAATTTTGTCTCTGGCTCCTCTGCCTTTTCTAAATCTAGCTTGAACATCTGGAAGTTCGTGGTTTACGTACTGTTGAAGCCTAGCTTGGAGAATTTTGAGGATTACTTTGCTGGCATGTGAAATGAGTACGATTGTGCAGTAATTTGAACGTTCTTTGGCACTGCCTTTCTTTGGGATTGGCATGAAAACTGACCTTTTCCAGTCCTGTGGCCATTGCTGAGTTTTCTAAATTTGCTGTCATATTGGGTGCAGCACTTAAGCATCGTCATCGTTTAGGATTTGAAATAGCTCAGCTGGAATTCCATCACCTCCACTAGCTTTGTTCATAGTGATGCTTCTTAAGACCCACTTGACTTCACATTTCAGGATGTCTGGCTCTAGGTGAGTGATGACACCATCATGGTTATCTCGGTCATTAAGATCTAAATTGTACAGTTCTTCTGTGTATTCTTGCCACCTCTTCTTAATATCTTCTGCTTCTGTTGGGTCCAGACCATTTCTGTCCTTTATTGTGCCATCTTTGCATGAAATGTTCCTTTGGTATCTAATTTTCTTGAAGAGATTTCTAGTCTTTCCCATTCTATTGTTTTTCTCTATTTCTTTCACTGAGGAAGGCTTTCTTATCTCTCCTTGCTCTTTTTTGGAACTCTGAATTCAGATGGGTATATCTTCCCTTTTCTCCTTTGCCTTTCACTTCTCTTCTTTTCTCAGCTACTTGTAAGACCTCTTGAGACAACTGTTTTGCCTTTTTACATTTGTGCAAGCATGCTTTTTGCTATTACTGTGCTAATTTATATGAAAAAGATGGAGATATGTCTGGGCTATAGTATTCCTATGCTGCAAATTGAGGAGCACACACAAGGTTCTATCTTCCTATGTAGCATTGGGCAAGAGTGCAGGAAAACTTATTTGTCTCAGAGAGAGTTAGAAGCTCATATCAAGTACCGCAATTAGAGAGCTAAAAAATTTGTTACCTGTGCTCCACTAAAAAAGTTCACCCTTGTATTGCTTCACAACAACTGAAATCCCTGAAATGCTGCTAGACAAGGACCATAGGAGCCATAGTCCACCAGAGTTGTGCACCAGTATGTCACCACTTCCTGTGCGATGTTTCTCACCCAAGCTCAGTAAGCAGCCTCACAAGGATCTTCATGCTTCTCCCCAGAATTGGCGCCACCTCCTTTGGGCTTCCCTGGTGGCTCAGAGGTTAAAGCCTCTGCCTGCAATGCGGGAGACCTGGGTTTGATCCCTGAGTCAGGAAGATCCCCTGGAGAAGGAAATGGCAACCCACTCCAGTATTCTTGCCTGAAGAATCCCATGGATGGAGGAGCCTGGTGGGCTAAAGTCCACGGGGTCGCAAAGAGTCAGACATGGCTGAGCGACTTCACTTTCACTTTCCACCTCCTTTGGTCCATCAGGAAATCGTTAGTATTTCAGCAAGGGAACACAGCAACTTACAATTCACCCCTGTTCAGGGTGACTCAAATTCTGGTGCCAAAGAACTCTCACCTCCTGCCCAGTACCTGCTCACCAGCATCCTGACTGTCAAAGGCAACCAGAGGTATTGCCCCCTTCTATGGTGCATCCAGAGCAACAGGCACTACCCACATCTCCTCTACCACTAGTAAGCCATCCAGTGTCACATGCTCACCAGAATTCAGATCCTCCTCAGTTGGTTTATATTCAAGCGTTCCCTCCACCCATGACTTCTGATCCATCACCAGTAATTTCTTCCCCTGGATGTATTTCTGCCCCGGTGCCACCTTCTTCGTATCCTTCTCCTCCTCCTCCAGGATCTCCTCTATCGTAAAATGGTGGTCCACCTGTAAATGAATCTCCTCTTAACCGTCACAGTCTTAACTCTTTACCCCAATTCACCGAAGAGCAAGAAACGCTGAACCTTCCATTTGCACAACAGAGTGGAACAAATCCTGGTATGTGCCCTCTATCAAAAGGACCTTCACCTCCTCCACCAACACAAGGTCCAGCTTCCCCAATCCCACTTTCTGGATCACAGCACTCAGATTAGACAACATGTTAGCATTGATCATAGTGTTGTTGTTTTTTTAAATTTAAATTTTTTATTTTTTTTACTTTACAATACTGTATTGGTTTTGCCATACATTGACATAAAAACGCCACAGGTGTACATGAGTTCCCAACCCTGAACCCTCCTCCCACCAGTCTCCCCATATCATCTCTCTGGGTCATCCCAGTGCACCAGCCCCAAGTAAAGAGCTGATGAGGAAAAAAAAACAAAACCTTAAATTGAATCAACTTTTCAATTAACCTTTGTTCAGGGAAGGAAAAGCACCTCTTACAGAGATAGCAAGAAAACACTTAGGATCTTGTCTCTTAAAGTGATTTTAAACCTTGGCTTTAGGATTTATTTCCAGTTTTATACTATAGTGTGGATAAATGGCTCAGTGTAGCATAGCTGTATTTTTACAACTCTTTTCCTTTAGCGTGGTGAATTGAAACTGGAGGTGACCTTCTATCATTTGAGTTCCCCAAATAAACTTGCATTGTTCCGCTTTCAAAAGTTTTGTGTTTGTTTAGGTTTTTTTCTGTGACATATTTTGTTAACCTGTGTAAAAGGATTAAATTTCAATGTGGCTGTAAACATGTTATTTTTCTGTGAATTTAAGCACAATCACAGTTTTTTTCCTTCTAGTTTTATTTGAGATATAATTGATGTACAGCACTGTATACATTTAAGGTGTACAGTGTAATGATTTGACATCCTGTTTTTTAAAACTATGTTTTACCTCTAGTTTCCCAAAGTGCAATAAAAATCTTGGAAGGAAAAACCTAGAATATCGTGTAAGGCAGACAGGTAAATGGTAGAGAGTGATTTCATATTTTAGGTACTGAAATGTTGTAGAATAATAAGTATATAATGAATTTCGCTTGGATGCCTTCTTATTTTTAGGCAGCCCCAGAAGCACCAAAATACATCAAAATTCTAGTACTATGATAGATTTCTGTTTGTGGTATTGAAAGGCATTACTGAATCATTTGCAAAAATACGACTGAAGTAATGGATTTTGTAGGCCCTAAGCTGGTGGGGATGCTGTTATTTGTCAATCCTGTTTTTGAGAATGGTAGGAGTCAATGCTCCACACTGGTTTGTCTTAAGTAATATTATATTATAATACAGTTTAAATGGTATCATTTTGATGAAGTGTGTGGCACTCTGCTCATTGTCTTAAACTAAATATTTAGGGTTGAAGAGACTTTGTTATAATTCCTTGTTTCATGGTAGTTTGCTCCTGTTCTTATGTGCTTTCCCTCTAACCTGAAATTAAAAAAAAACTTATTTCTTATTTCTTTCATTAGTAAAAATTCTAAATATGGAACATTTTTAGCATGAAGTTAAATGAAAACTGCCAGATGAGTTTGTATTAGAGAGGAGAAAGGTCAATTATATGAATGAATATGACTAAATTATTTGAATTTCATCACTTTATAAGGTGCCTTTAGAATTAATTTTTGCATTATAGGGACTTGTTATGTTTCCGTTAAGGTGACCACTTACACTTTGTACAGAGTTCATATATATAAATTGATGTTCTTGGGGTATTATTATGTGTCATTTGAATAAACTCTCATGAAGTTTTTCCCCCATTAATGGTGTGTGTGTGTTGCTCAGTTGTGTCTGACTGTTTGTGATCCTGTGGACTGTAGCCTGCCAGGCTCCCCTGTCCATGGGATTTCCGAGGCAAGAATACTGCAGTGGGTAGCCATTTCCTTCTCCAGATTTATTATATAGTTTATATAAATTTGAAATATATTTCTTTTTGGCAAAGGATGGACTTATTGCTAATTTATCATTTTATTCTGCTGGATACAGGCAAAACAAATTCTCATTTTGACTGATCAGATGCCAACACATCTCTGAGCTTAAAGCTGAAATTAGAAATAATATAAATGGCCATTTTAACCTTGACTAGGCTGAAATAACTAACACTTTCTTTTTAAAGTAAGTGATTTTTCACACCTGGCAACTTGAGAGTTCAGTGTTAATACAATACTTCTAGTGAGAAAGCTTTGCTATTAGGAGACTGAGGTAGTGTGAAATAGTGATGGTAAATGCTTCTGTCATAGTATTGTAGGTACTTGGACTGGGTTCCATCACTTCGTGGGATATAGATGGGGAAACAGTGGAAACAGTGTCAGACTTTATTTTTCTGGGCTCCAAAATCACTGCAGATGGTGACTGCAGCCATGAAATCAAAAGACGCTTACTCCTTGGAAGAAAAGTTATGACCAACCTAGATAGCATATGCAAAAGCAGAGACATTACTTTGCTGACTAAGGTCCGTCTNTGTCAGACTTTATTTTTCTGGGCTCCAAAATCACTGCAGATGGTGACTGCAGCCATGAAATCAAAAGACGCTTACTCCTTGGAAGAAAAGTTATGACCAACCTAGATAGCATATTCAAAAGCAGAGACATTACTTTGCTGACTAAGGTCCGTCTAGTCAAGGCTATGGTTTTTCCAGTGGTCATGTTTGGATGTGAGAGTTGGACTGTGAATAAGGCTGAGTGCCGAATAATTGGTGCTTTTGAACTGTGGTGTTGGAGAAGACTCTTGACAGTCCCTTGGACTCCAAGGAGATCCAACCAGTCCATTCTAAAGGAGATCAGCCCTGGGTGTTCTTTGGAAGGAATGATGCTAAAGCTGAAGCTCCAGTACTTTGGCCAGCTCATGCGAAGAGTTGACTCATTGGAAAAGACTCTGATGCTGGGAGGGATTGGGGGCAGGAGGAGAAGGGGACGACAGCGGATGAGATGGCTGGATGGCATCACGGACTTAATCGACGTGAGTCTGAGTGAACTCCAGGAGTTGGTGATGGACAGGGAGGCCTGGCGTAATGTGATTCATGGGGTCACAAAGAGTCGGACACGACTGAGCGACTGAACTGAACTGAACTGGACTGGTACAAACTTGATCCCTTTTTTTGCCCAAGTTTAGAAAGTGTTAAAATATTTCTCTTAAGATACAGTACCATTCTTTGGTTCCTGTAATAAGAAAACAGTCAAATTCACTAAAGTCTTCTCAACTATTTATGAGGAGCTCTCCTGCTTTTATTGAAATTCACAATGGTTGAATATTGTATGAAACCACTTAATATTTTGGACAAAAAAAGAAAAAATCACTTTCATGATAAAATGCCCACGTGTTAAAAGAGGTACTTAAAGATTATTTTTTGTTAGGGGTAGAAGTATATGTTATGCAGCAAAGCAGATTAGGTGAATGTGTTGTAGGAGACAAAAATTTCATAAGGCATCAGGTGTGAACTCATCCAGTTGTTTGAAGTGGGTAGAAAGATAAAATTAATGTGTCTTTCTCTACGGAAAAAATAATGTGAATCCCACTTTATATCAGAGAAAACTTGGAAGCTGAAATAGGCATATGTCTAAATTATATGTATGTACAATGCATTCTATTACTCTGAAGATGCTGAAATGGTAGTTTAATTCTTAAAAACAATAAAATGGATGCATAAATACTAAAAAATCGTATCTATAAAAAATAAAAATAAATATTAGTAAAAGGGAAAATGAAGGTTGAATAAATAGTAAAATAAAGTCCTAGTTAAAGTTGGACCCCTCCAAAACTGAACAGGAAAATCCTGCACAATGGTTAATGATGGATGAAACGTATTTAAAGCAAAGAGACAAGATAAAAACATGGACATTTCAGAGAGCCTAAGTTGAATGCCGAGCAAAAATTCTGTGAGTTTTCATAAAATGGCCACCCCCTAATGTAGGGTAGTGATTCCTGATTCTGACAGCTGGAGAGAATCTCCTGGAGGATCAGCTAAAAATAGCGGCCTTTACCTTACTCCCATGGGATTCTGGTTCAGTACGTTCAGGGCAGGGATGGGGCTTAGTAATATGTTCTTTCAGTAAGTATCCTAGGTGATTTGGAAGCTGCTGCCTGACAGATGTAGTCACTGGTCACTAGTCTGTTCTCTCGGCAGCCAGGGCAACCATTGGACGACGAGCTCAGCCCTCAGAGGCTTTTGCACTGCACTTCAGGGCCAATTCATTTTCATGACAGCATACAACTGGACTCCTAGTGGATCCTCCAAACTCATGGCCTACCCTTCTTGCTTCATTCCTTCTATTGTAGCCACACAGGCTTTTCGTTGATCCTCAGGTGCCCAAGCTGATTCCTGCCTTTGCAGTTTGCACTCACGGTTTTTTTTTGCCAAGACCATCTTCAAGTGGCTGACTTTCTCACTTATGTTCCTGTTGAAATTCCTTCATTGCTGCTGCTGCTGCTAAGTCGCTTCAGTCGTGTCCGACTCTGTGCGACCCCATAGACGGCAGCCCACCAGGCTCCGCCATCCCTGGGACTCTCCAGGCAAGAACACTGGAGCGGGTTGCCATTGCCTTCTCCTCCTTCATTGCTGCTCCACGGAAAACAGCTGTCCTCCTCCCCCAGCTGTCTCTCCATACCTCCTTACCCCACATTGTTTTTCTTCATGGCACTATCACTAATTATTATCTAATTAACTATTTTCTTATTTTTGTTTCCTTCATTAGAATATCATCTTTCAGAGAAGTGGGTCTTTGTCCTGGTCCATCAGAGAAAGACAAAGAGTGACATATAATTGTAAAACAATTTAATTTTTGTTTTTTTTTTTTTACATTTTATTTTGTCCCAGGTGAAAATTGGGGCCATCTCATGACTTTTTTCTGTACTCATAGATGATAGAAAGCCCTATGGTCAATAATTAAAATGTCCAGTCTAATGTGATGATCAGACTTTGGAACTGACTTAAGAGCCAGGCCTTTCCCCACTGTGGCTGGTGGAAAACTAACAGTTGGGGGAGAAAGTTGTGGTCAACTTCTTGCCTTGTGCACATTTGCTTTCACTTCTTCTCCCATTTCACTAAGTAGAGGTCTTGGTCCTCCCCAGTTGAAGTGCAAAGGGATTGGCAGAGGTGAGGGAAGTAGAAAAAACTCTTACTGGATCGGTACTAGATGAACCTGAGTTAGTGCTTTATGGGCGTGACTACAGGTTTTAAGAATTGATTCTTTCTTTCACAGGCACTTTCGTAGTTGATAAGAATGGCTCACGTTGCTGCGGATCTCTCCCTGTAGTTCCCCTGATGAAGATGAGTGCACCTCTTTTCCAGTTAATTCTTATTTCTTCAGCCCCTGAGAATTCCTACCGCTTCTCTCCTGTGTTCATCCCTCCAGCTAGTCCCCCAGGACAGGACAGAAGTGCACCTCAGCACTAGCTAGGCAGGGGCAATGTCTGGCCCACGAGAGGTACTTTCTCTTTCCTAGGAAACTTGCGCAGTGCTGGCCAATCCCAGTCTTGCCAGCTCCCTCTTCCTCAGCTGCCAGAGAAGTTAGTCAGCCTGTCTCCTGCAGCTTAGATTTTCCAGACAACAGTCTAGAGTGTCCTTAATGCTTCAGAGAACACAGATGTTGCTATCCCAAGGGTGTCATTAAAGTGTCTCTCTCCTGGGAGGTGATGTAGGAGGCATCTTTCATCCCTCCTTGCAAGCGGAGAGGAGGGGGTGCCACTTAACAGCAGAGCAAAAGCCTGTGCCAAACTATGTTCTGGTTGGTCAGTGCCCAGGCCATAGTGTTTGTTAAATATTTTATTATTACTCTCATCCAGATATTCTTGATTTTCAAATGGTTCCGGAACCACAGTTTGGAAAAGGCAGTATGTTGTATTGTGTCTACAAAACTAAGGAAGGTGAAGAAGTAGGTAATTAATTGGACAATTTAGGAAAAAATGCCTCAGGAATTGGAATTTTCCTGGCATAGTTTTTTTCTGAGTCATTCTGAAAAGTGTCAGGTTTTGGCACATCTCATAATTCCAACAGCATTATGTTGAATAAAATAATACATTTTTTCTTTAAAACATAGTCAATGGATATATTTCATTTCCAAGAGGAAGAACTCAATTATGTTTTAAACATCTTTCAAGGTCAGACCCAGTAAAAATGTGATATAAATGGACTGCCTATTTGGCTAGGAAAAGTGGAGATAAAGAACCCTTTTTCAAACTCTGATGAGTGAAACTTATTTTATTTTTTTTTAGCATGTCAGCATGTCATCATGGAAAGAGATGGATTGCTTACTTCATTGATCATCACTTGCTGTGTTTTAACTTTTCCCCCTAATATTCGACTTGGATTTTATGTTTGGTTTATGCATGC
>SJYA01003345.1:718109-753774 GCA_006410615.1 Neotragus moschatus | reverse complement strand
TAGCTTCTATGCTTCTGACTGAAATTTTATGTTTTAATTTTTTTTATTGGAGTATAGTTGCTTTACAGTGTTGCTGTTGCTATACAGCAAAGTGAATCAGCCATATGTATTTATATATGTATAGATATATCTCTCTTCTTTTGGGGATTTCTTTCCCATTCAGGTCACCACAGAGTACTGAGCAGAGTTTCCTGTGTTATACAATAGGTTCTCAGTGGTTACTTGTTTTAAACATAGTAGTCTATATATATTAATGCCAGTCTTCCAGTTCATCCCATCCTCCTTATCCCCACTTGGTGTCCATGTGTTTATTCTCTACCTCTGTACCTCTATTTCTGTTTTGCAAATGAGACCATATATACCTTTTGTTTTTGTATTCCACATATCTTTGTTTTTCTGTTTCTGATTTGCTTCACTCTGTATGACAATCTCTCAGTCCATCTCTGTGTCTGCAAGTGACATAATTTCTTTCCTTTTATGGATAAAAAGGAAACTGTCCATTCTTCAGTTGATGGACATTTCGGTTACTTCCTTGTCCTGGCTATTGTAAATAGCGCTGCAGTCAACATTGGGGTGCGTGTATCTTTTTGAATCATGGTTTTCTCAGGGTATATGCCTAGGAGTGGGATTGCAGGGTCATATTGTAATTCTGATTTTAGTTTTTTTAAGGAATCTCTGTACTGTTCTCCTTAGTGACTGCATCAATTTAGCCACCACCAGTGTAAGAGGGTTCCCTTTTCTCCACACCCTCTCCAGCATTTATTATTTGTAGATTTTTTGATGATGGCTATTCTGACCAGTGTGGGATGATACCTCATTGTAGTTTTGATTTGCATTTCTCTAATAATTAGTGATGTTGAGAACTTTTGCATATGTTTGTTAGTCATCTGTATGTCTTTGAAGAAATGTCTATTTAAGTCTTCTGCCCATTTTTTGATTGGATTTTTTTTTTATATTGAGCTGCATGAGCTGTTTATTTTGGAGATTAATCCTTGGTCAGCTGGTTTGTTTGCAAGTATATTCTCCCATTCTGAGGGCTGTCTTTTCATCTTGTTCATGATTTCCTTTGCTGTGCAAAAGCTTTCAGGTTTAATTAGGTCCCATTTGCTTATTATTATTTTCATTACCTTATGGGGTGGGTCAAAAAAGATCCTGCTGTGATTCATGTCAAAGAGTGTTCTACCTATGTTTTCCTCTAAGAATTTTATAGTATCGGGCATTGCATTTAGGTCTTTAGTCTATTTTGATTTTATTTTGTGTATGGTATTAAGTAATGTTTTAATTCCATTCTTTTATATGTAACTGTCCAGTTTTCCCAGCACCACTTATTGAAGCGACTATCTTTTCTTCATTGTATATTCTTGCTTCCTTTATCATAGATTAGGTGTCCATAGGCAGGTGGGTTTACCTCTGGGCTTTCTGTCCTGTTCTGCTGATTTATATTTTTGTTTTGTTCCAATACCATACTGTCTTGAGTATTGTAGTTTTGCTGTATAATCTGAAGTCAGGGAGCCTGATTTCTCCAGCGCTGTTTTTCTTTCTCAAGGTTGCTTTGGCTTGACTGAAATTTTAAAGGGTATAGCTGATAGAGTATTGTATGCTAGGATTGGCTCACATTTAAAAAAATTGATGTATAGTTGATTTGCAATGTTGTGTTAGCTTCTGGTATAAAGCAAAGTGATTCAGTTATGCATATATATGCATAGTCCTTTTCATATTCTTTTCCTTTATTACTTATTAAAGGATATTGAATATAGCTTCTATGCTATATAATGCAATCTAATCATTTATCTATTTTGTATATAGTAGTTTGTATCTGTTAACCCCAAACTCCTAATTTATGCCCCCCCACCTCCTTTCCTCTTTGGTAACCATAAGTCTGTTTTCTCTGTCTGTGAGTCTAGTTCTGTTTTGTAAATAAGTTCATTTGTATCATATTTTAGATTCCACATATAAGTGATGTCATATGCTGTTTGTCTTTCTGAGTCTGACTTCACTTATTAGGATCTTCCCTGGGTCCATTTATGTCAATGCAAATGCCATTATTTCATTCTTTTTTTACGGCTGAGTAATAGTCCATTGTCTGTATATATCACGTCTTCTTTATGCGTTCATCTGTCGATGGACAGGTAGGTTGCTTCCATGTCTTGGCTACTGGAAATAGGCTAACATTTTGCTAATGTTCATTATCACATTGGCAGACTCCCCTGAGAGTAGGAGATGAATGTAATGGGCTTTCTGGTTGGATTTTAGAGTCCTATTTGTCTTCAGGGTCCAAGTAATTTGAGGGATTTTGCTTGGGAAAGAAACTCCCTGAAAAAGGTTGAGCCCTGGAGACAAACATAGCTCTAAAACCCAACCAGAGTGTCCATTATAGTCACTCACATTTGTTCTTATGTGTACATTTCTATTTTTCAGCTTCTTTGTTCGCTTAAGTCAAGTCTGTGTCTTTAGAGCAGTGGAATTTTATATAAAAAGCTTCCGAGTTCTCCAGTGGGCATTTTACACATGGTGACAGAGGAGTTCTGAGATTAATGATCCAATAAAGTTCTCACCCCTCCTTACTAGTGATGGAGATGTGACCGAACTGGGTCCCCAGGTTAGTTTTGTTATCTAATGTTTTTAGTACCTCAGTCACACTGGCCCTTCATTGTGAACTTTACATATTGTGGAGTCAGAAACACTCTTGGAAAGTGCGGGATGGCTTTATTGTGATGAGTTCCTTCTCAGCTCTGGAATGGTGGGAAGCCTTACACTCACTACACTGTAAATTCCTGATTTATTTCATCAAGGATGGGAAACTTCACAGAAGAGAGAGGACTGGATGTGTAGAAAGGAGACTCCAGCAGAGTCTCATCCTACTTTTGATCCTAAGAAAAAGTTTGGTCTTGCTGGCCTGGGAGAGCTTCATTTTGTGTTGTGACTGCATATATTATCATTGGCTAATGTGAACCTCGAGGAAGAAGTTCCACAGGCAGTGTCTCTACCCCGTTAACAGGAAATACTGACAAGTATCTGGGACCTTCCTGAGTCTTGAATCAAATTCAGGGTCAGCAAGCTACATCCTCACTGTGAGGAAAAGAGGATTCCAGGTTCAGGCAATGTGCCAGGTGGTTAAACACCCACACTCAAGGTCTTAACTCTGATTTTTGGACTCTTAGTTGTCATTTGGATGCTGAACAACCTCAGAAAAGTCATTTTTAACCTCTCAGCACCTCACTTTCCCCACCTATAAAATGAAACCAATAATAGTACCTACTTAGAGGCTAGGAACAATGGAAACAGTGACAGACTTTATTTTCTTGGACTCCAGAATCACTGCAGATGGTGACTGCAGCCATGAAATTAAAAGACACTTACTCTTTGGAAGAAAAACTTTGACAAACCTAGAAAGCATATAAAAAAGCAGAGACATTGCTTTGCCAACAAAGCTCCATCTAGTCAAAGCTATGGTTTTTCCAGTGGTCATGTATGAATGTGAGAATTGGACCATAAAGAAGGCTGAGCACCAAAGAATTGATGCTTTTGAACTGTGATGTTGGAGAAGACTCTTGAGAGTCCCTTGGACTGCAAGGAGATCCAACCAGTCCATTCTGAAGGAGATCAGTCCTGAGTGTTCATTGGAAGGACTGATGCTGAAGCTGAAGCTCCAATACTTTGGCCACTTGATGCGAAGAGCTGGCTCATTAGAAAAGACCCAGATGCTGGGAAAGATTGAAGGCAGGAGGAGAAGAGGATGACAGAGGACAAGATATTTGGATGGCATCACTGACTCAATGGACATGAGTTTGAGCAAGCTCAGGGAGATGGTGAAGGACGGGGAATCCTGGTGTGCTACAGTCCATGGGGTCACAAAGAGTCAGACACGACTGAGCGACTAAACAACAACAACGACTCAGAGGGCTGTTAGGAGGATTAAATGCATTGCTCTTCACAAAGTACTTAAAACAGTGCAGAACAACAGCTTGTAATAATGTAAGGACAATATTAAGTGTTAGTTGTTACTATCATGTTTTCTTTTTTTCTCATTTCCCTACAGGCTGTATTTGGGGAATATGCTTATATTTAAATAAATCATTAGCTTTGGGAATGGATGTGTAAATAAAAGTACAAGTTATGAATCTGACAATGTTTTCTTCTATTCTGGACACATCTCCAAGTTTGTTATAAACAAATGTATAGATTAAGTACAATGAATTTGTATTTCTCTGGAGTGGTTGTTGAAAGGGTTATGCTGATAAAATTTTATATTCTGTGTAGGCTTTAGTGCATAAAAAACCAAAACTGAACAATTTTATAGAGTTTAGAATTTCCAAAGTACTCTTGCATATATTATCTCATTTGATTTATGATACTTTGCTAGTATTACTAGCTCCATTTTACTGGTGAGGACTTTTGAAGCTCAGAAAGTTTAAATAAATAATCCCAAAGTGAACTGCGAGTGAGTCTTGTCTTGAACCCAGGTTTTCAAACCCTGAAGCCCATGGAAAATCCCTCTCATTCATCTACAGACAAGCAGTTTTCAAAGTTCCTTAATATATTTCTTTGCAACCAGAAAACTGGCCTGTCATAATTCAGAAACTGCTTGGGGATATGTAACACTTCAGCCACCACTGTGAGCTTTTGTTATTGTGGAACATTACTGCAGAACAGTTCTGGCCACTAGAATTTCCTGGTGATGTGCAGGCTGAATAAATGGAAGCTTGACCAGGCTAAATAATAATTTGTGGTGAAAGACTAGAAACAAAGCTGATTTTATTACTTAACCAGCCTAGTATATTATGAGGGAGAAATGTTTTTGTAATGTGCTATCTGTGTGTGTGGTTCTATTGTGAACTTGCTTTTAGAACTGATACAGGAGATGAACAGCGGGAAAGGGTCAGAGAAGGAGAGTGGGTGTCTGTTTAATGGAAAACTTCAAAGTCTGTAAATCTTGCTTTTGCTTCAGAAATTGTCACGCGAACCCAGTTGCTGACCCAGATGTATAAACAGTCTGCAAGCAGTGGCTGCAAGCTGATGCTTTCAGAATTCCTCTTCATAAGATTACCAGATAAACATAATATGATTTTTGGTTCTAATACAAGATAATTTCAGCCATCCTCTCCCTCTCTGATTGCAATAAGGGAGCTTATTTTATCTTATTTGGGGCTCTTAGAAATGCTTCCCATACCTGTATCACTTCATATATTATTCCGGAGAGAGAGAAATTTAATGTTTATTAGCTGAGCTCTATGAGTCATTCTGCTAACTGGCACCACCAACCACTTCCCCACCAGACTGGCCTTTGCCGAGGGCTCTAAATTTAGAAACGGAATGAGATTGCCTCCGGGTTACATAAGGAGGCGAGGCGGTTATTTTTAGCACACCGTGATACCTAGGGAGCCCTGGGCTGCCATCTGATTTGTTAACCACAGGCTGCGGGAAAACGTGATTACCGATTCTCTCCCCGTGCAGGCGGGTGCGGCACCCCTCAGGGCCGAATGACATTTGCAGTTTTGTTTACTTGCAGTTCCTCATGTTTATTTCTTCTGTGCTATAATCATACTGGAAATCCACTGTGTTCAAACACAATGGTGATCTTTTTTGCTACCTCATTTATTTCAGGAAGCCTCCCCAATATGTATTATAATTATAATTGTATCCTCCCCCTCTCCTCTGCACCCTCGTTCTTTCTCTCTCTGAAAATGGAAAGAAACCATTCTAGCTCCTCCTTTTCTAAGGCTGCTGTCAGAGCTGATGACGGCACATGTCTATCTAGACCAAGGAAGCATTCTCTGTGTTTTCCTAATCAGGCATTTGTTCTTACTTTCTTTGCAAGAGGATTGCTCCAGCTGATTGGGGAAAATAAAGGTGGCAAAGCAAACATTAGGAGGCATGCTGTTATCATGGCAGAAAATGAATGGATGCAGTAGTGGCTGGAGAGAGACTGTGGACAGAAGCAGCGTTTTGCTTGTCAGTTTATCCCCATCGTTTCCCAGCTGATACTGAAAGTCAGCATTAGCCCATTCTGAGTCTCCTAGGTTGTGTTTTCACAATGCAGTACCTCTACTGTGGAATTTTTGTGCAAGGATAGTTAATTTCTCTTATTTATTTATTTGTGTTTGTTGCTTCTGAAGGGATTGGATGCTCATATGACTAGTTTCCTAGGAAATCTGTCTACTTAAGAGGCACATTCTTTTCTGTAATCTGTGTAGGTAGCTGGGGTTTTTAGCTGGTGTCTATGTGCAGAGTAAGGAAAATGTTGTAAGAAAAAGAAGTGAATGGTGCACATGAATGTGAGGGCGTTTCTAGCAATGAAATTAGAACTGCTAGCTGAAGTAGTTCACCAAGACATTGCTAAGGCATGAGTATTTTGCAGTGGTTTCTGCCAAGTATTTTGCTAGAACTTGGATGGTACAACAGTGACCCAGGTGGCTGACTCTGGGTGTCCTAGACAGTGAGCTAACTGGACTGGGGTCTCCCAGCAGGAGTGTCTGGGTACCTAATATTTACTGATAATACTTTTTCTAGCTTTGTTCATAAAATTATTTTCTAAAAGATAAGTCTGATCCTGTCATCTCATTTGTTAAAAAGCAAATGGCTATAATAGCCCCTAAATAAAGACAACTAAGCAGCAAGGAAATAAAAAGCAATTTACCAGTTTCTTCTTAAAAGAAGTTACATAAATATAGAAACACGCTGTATAATTTGTGAAATGAGTCATTATATTTCTCAGAAATGGAGAGAGAGTGAGGGAACATTCTGACAATATTACATTTCTATATAGAATAGTCAATTCAGCCTTAGTGCCATTTCTCCCAGTGGGATTGCTGCTCCCAAGTTCAGTTTCCCATGGAACTAGAGGTTCCCAAGCCTGGACAAAGGCGACCATAGCTTCCCATGGGCCCCCTGAGGCTCCATATACCTGCCAGCTGGTGGCTCCAGGCAACTCCTGCAAATAACTGGGACCCAAGTCTAGACAAATTGGTGCCCAGGAGTGCGTTTGTACTCTCTCTGTCAGGACCACTTGCTCTCATATTTGCTCTAAGATTGAGAGTGAAAGATGAGAGTCTTTTTCCTGGAATGGACACCCCTGCCCTGTCCCTGGGCTGCCTCTCCAGGCAGGTTATGGGAGGGAGGGCACTTCTGCCCCGCCTTTTCTTAATGATCCTGGCCTAGTGAGTCTCCAGTTTCTTTCTCAGGTGTGACAGTGTGGAGTTTGTTCTGAGACTTTTAGCATGATGGGTGATAACCAGAAACAGATCCACATAGCACAGCAGGTGAAGAGAATTTCTGTTGTCCAGCAGAGAAGGATCCATTGGACCACCCTGGAAGTAGTAAATAACCCTCCTGAGGGTGCAGAACAGGTATCTGGAGGGCTGGAGAGCAGAGTCCTTTGGGAGGAGGGAAGGCCACTGGCTGACCAGCCTCATCCTGAGTCGCCACAGGCCCTGACAGCACAAGCCCACGGGCTCAGCCCAGGAACAGCTGGGGCTTCAGTAGCTTCCCTGTCCATATTAAGTCAACAAGGACTTGGAAAAGTTGGACACTTGGAAATCCTGGAGTGGTGGACTCCCTGTGAGAGTGGAAGCCTGGATGCTGCAGGGTGACATCGGTGGCCGAAATAGCCACTCCTCCTCCTTTAAGAGGAGCCCTAGGGATGAAGTTTGGAGAAGAGAGCCCCACCAGGGTGCTCTCTGAGCAGCTGGGACATCCTGAAGTCGCCCCTGAGGAGGCATTGGGGAAAAAAATCCAGTACAGATAGAAATGGAACGTTACCAGGAAAGAGAATTGGGCTTTCTCCAGGCTAGCGCCTCACCCTTGGCTAGAAAAATTGCTAACAGCTTGATTGCTTGTTTCTATCTGTAAGGTTGAATGGTGGGCAGTAAGGAGAGCTTAATGTAGGGCCCCTACTGCAAAATAAACTGCTACACTGAGGGTATTGACGTATCTTTTGCCCAGCCCTGTATCCTCTTGGCTCACATATCTGCCTGTGGTGGCAAGCTGCTCTATGCAGATGGAACCTAACAACATCTCAGTGAGCTGACCTGAGGCTTCCCTGCAGCCTGTGTTCTGATGGTATGCACAGACCTTAAGGGTGTTAGCTCCCATGGGGCAATCCTTGGCCGCTGGATGGAATGGCAGTCAGTAGATAAATGTTAGTCCCTAGGGCTGATGATCCTGAGGTGCATTCTACATGGCCCCTCAGGGAGTCTCCAGGAAGACTGAGCTCCAGTTGCTCACAGTGATGGTGCCTTAATAGTGTGCCCTTCGATTGGCTTTCCGTCCTCCCTGGTTCAGTGTTCCCAGTGTCCTCATTTCTTTCTCTTCCTTGGGATCACTTTCTAAAGTAAATTATTTATATGCAAGCCATGTCATGAGAGCCTTGTCTCAGGTTCTGCTTTTGGGAGAACTAAAATCAGAGGGGGAACATAGGGAAAACACTCTCCGACATAAATCACAGCAGGATCCTCCATGAGCCACCTCCCAGAATACTGGAAATAAAAGCAAAAATAAACAAGTGGGATCTAATTAACATTAAAAGCTTCTGCACAACAAAGGAAACTCAAAGCAAGGTGAAAAGACAGCCTTCTGAATGGGAGAAAATAATAGCAAATGAAGCAACTGACAAACAACTAATCGCAAAAATATACAAACAACTTATGCAGCTCAATTCCAGAAAAATAAATGACCCAATAAAAAAAATGGGCCAAAGAACTAAATAGACATTTCTCCAAAGAAGACATACAGATGGCTAACAAACACATGAAAAGATGCTCAACATCACTCATTATCAGAGAAATGCAAATCAAGACCACAATGAGGTACCATTTCACACTAGTCAGAATGGCTGCGATCCAAAAGTCTACAAGCAACAAATGCTGGAGAGGGTGTGGAGAAAAGAGAACCCTCTTACACTGTTGGTGGGAATGTAAACTAGTACAGCCACTATGGAGAACAGTGTGGAGATTCCTTAAAAAATTGCAAATAGAACTGCCTTATNCATTATCAGAGAAATTCAAATCAAAACCACAATGAGGTACCATTTCATGCCAGTCAGAATGGCTGCTATCAACAAGTCTATAAACAATGAATGCTGGAGAGGGTGTGGAGAAAAGGGAACCTTCTTATACTGTTAGTGGGAATGCAGACTAGTACAGCCACTATGGAGAATCTCCAATTCCTTAGAATCTCCAATTCCTTAAAAAACTGGAAATAGAACTGCCATGACCTAGCAATCCCACTGCTGGGCATACGTGCCGAGAAAACCAGAACTGAAAGAGACAANTGGAGAAAAGGGAACCTTCTTATACTGTTAGTGGGAATGCAGACTAGTACAGCCACTATGGAGAATCTCCAATTCCTTAGAATCTCCAATTCCTTAAAAAACTGGAAATAGAACTGCCATGACCTAGCAATCCCACTGCTGGGCATACGTGCCGAGAAAACCAGAACTGAAAGAGACAAGTGTACCCCAATGTTCATCACAGCACTGTTTATAATAGCTAGGACATGGAAGCAACCTAGATGTCCATCAGCAGACGAATGGATAAGAAAGTTGTGGTACATATACACAATGGAATATTACTCATCCATTAAAAAGAATACAGTTGAATCAGTTCTAATGAGGTGTATGAAACTGGAGCCTATTATACAGAGAGAAGTAAGCCAGAAAGAAAAACACCAATACAGTATACTAACGCATATATATGGAATTTAGAAAGATGGTAACGATGATACTATATGTGAGATAGCAAAAAAGACACAGATGTAAAGAACAGACTTTTGGACTCTCTGGATGAAGATGAGGGTGGGATGATTTCAGAGAATAGCACTGGAACATGTATATCATCATATGTGAAACAAATCGCCAGTCCAGGTTCAATGCATGATACACGATGCTCGGGGCTGGTGCACTGGGATGACCCAGAGAGATGGGATGGGGAAGGAAGGGGGAGGGTGTTCACAATGGGGAACAAATGTACACCCATGGTGGATTCATGTCAATGTATGGCCAAATCAATACAATATAGTAAAGTATTTAGCCTCCAAAAAAAGAAAACAAAGACTGTCAAAATATTACAACTTTTTAAATGGTCAAGCCATCAATAAATTTACTAATCAGTTCAGTTCAGTTCAGTAGTTCATTCGTGTCTGATTCTGCAACCTCATGAATCACCACACCCCAGGTCTCCCTGTCCATCACCAACTCGCAGAGTTCACTCACACTTGCATCCATCGAGTTGGTGATGCCATCCAGCCATCTCATCCTCTGTCGTCCTCTTCTCCTCCTGCCCCCAATTCCTCCCAGCATCAGAGTCTTTTCCAGTGAGTCAGCTCTTCACATGAGGTGCCCCAAGTACTGGAGTTTCAGCTTTAACNATCCATCGAGTTGGTGATGCCATCCAGCCATCTCATCCTCTGTCGTCCTCTTCTCCTCCTGCCCCCAATTCCTCCCAGCATCAGAGTCTTTTCCAGTGAGTCAGCTCTTCACATGAGGTGCCCCAAGTACTGGAGTTTCAGCTTTAACATCATTCTTTCCAATGAACACCCAGGACTGATCTCCTTTAGAATGGACCGGTTGGATCTCCTTACAGTCCAAGGGACTCTCAAGGGTCTTCTCCAACACGACAGTTCAAAAGCATCAATCCTTCAGCGCTCAGCTTTCTTCAGAGTCCAACTCTCACATCCATACATGAGTACTGGAAAAACCATAGCCTTGACNCTTTCCCCTCCAGTTCTCAGTTCACTTTTTTCCCTCTTGCTTAGCAGTGAATTGTCTACACTGAATCCATTTATTCATATAGATCCACTGCAGCTTAGTAAATTTTCAGTCCTCCGTGAACTTGACTCCTCAGGAGCATTCAGCACTATTAACTACTCTTTCCTGATGTTTTTCTTTCCTTGCTGTCTTAGTTTCTCCAGGTTTTCCTTTTATTTTTATGTTGACTGAGTGTCTTTTGCTGGTTATAACTGGATTTTAATTGTTAGAGTTTTTCAGAGATTTATCCAATGCTTCCTTCTCCTCTGACTTTATACACTCTTTCTCTAAGCTATCTCATCCATGTCTATGACTTAAATAACCAAAGAATATCAAGAATCCAAAGAATATCACATTAATATTTCTATCAAGGACTAGCTGACCTCTAGACTTTTGTATCCAAGAGGTTATTTGACATTTCCATTTGGATATTTAAAGTGCATCTCCAACTAAACTTAGCAAAATTCAAATGCAGTTAATTCAGGTCCTGTTTATATATTCCCTAAAAGGTCCGTATAGACAAAGCTATGGTTTTTCCTGTAATCATGTATGGATGTGAGAGCTGGACCATAAAGAAGGCTGAGCACTGAAGAATCGATGCTTTTGAACTGTGGTGCTGGAGAAGACTCTTGAGAGTCCCCTGGACCTGAAGGAGATTAAACCAGTCAATCCTAAAGGAAATCAACCCTGAATATTAATTGGAAGGACTGGGAAAGACTGAAGGCAAAGAGAAAGGGGCAGCAGAGGATGGGACAGTTGAATGGCATCATGGACTCAATGGACATGTCTTTGAGCAAACTCTAGGAGATAGTGAAGACAATGGAAACTGGCCTGCTGCAGCCCAGAGGTTGCAAAGAATAGGTCAGAGTGACTGAACAACTTAGCACCACCTTCGAATCAGTTGCAAAAGCCAGAAACAGAGGAGTCATTGTCTCTATGGTGTCTCTACTACCACCACACCCTAGTCCAAGAGACTATATCTCTTATCTGGAATGTGTCAAATACCCTTTCACTGAATTTCTCATACCACTCAAACATCTTTTAATTATTTTTTTTTCTTAACATGGTCAGAATGATCTTTAGAAACATAAATTTGATCTTGCAATTTTCTTGCTTAAAAATGTCCTAAGGCTTTCCTTTGTCTTAAAATAAAGCTCTTCCCAGCTGGAGCAGTGGTAAAGAATCTGCCAGTCAATAGAGAAGACACAGAGAGATGGGTTGGAAACCCCCCTGATGCTAGAAATATTGAAGACAAAAGGAGAAGGAGGCATCAGAGGATGAGATGGTTAGATAGCGTCATTGACCCAGTGGACACAAACTTGAGCAAGTCCGGGAGAGAGTGGAGGACAGAGGAGCCTGCGGTTCTATAGTCCATGAGGTCACAAAGAGCTGGACAGGACTCAGCGGCTGAATGAAAACAACAACGAAGCTCTGGGCGGCCTGTCTCCATCTACCCCTCCAAACTAATTTTCCCACACTTACACTTTTAGTACTTTCTATAATCCAGCCAATTGCCCTTCTATAAATGGCATCATGTTCTCACTTACCTTAGGACTTCATTCTCTCTGTTGTTTTATACCCATCTTTCAGACTGACTACATATAAAATATACTTGCCTAACTTCCTGAGCGTTCCTTAGACTAATTTACCACTGTATGTAGTTATGTTATTTGTAAAATTATTTGATTAATGTCTATCTTCATCATTAAACTATAAAAGAGCAAATATAATGTGATTTTAAATTTTTTTATTTATTGACTTATTTTTATCTTATATTTATTTTTATCCTCAAGGTAAGTGGGATCTTGGCTCCCCAACCAGGGATCAAACCCATTCTCCCTACACTGGCATTGTGGAGTTTTAACCATTGGACCACCAGGGAAGTCCCAACAATGTATGTTTTGTACCTTAAGCTACTGGCAAAGCCTAGCACTTCGCATGGCAAAAGGTTAACGTTTTAAAAAAGAGTATGGTTGAGTCAATGAGTACTGTTAATGCAACAAAACCAATATTCAAAATAAAGCACACTGGGATTCAAAAGCCTATACTCTGTCCACCATATTAT
Source organism: Neotragus moschatus (assembly GCA_006410615.1). Classification (NCBI taxonomy): domain Eukaryota; kingdom Metazoa; phylum Chordata; class Mammalia; order Artiodactyla; family Bovidae; genus Neotragus; species Neotragus moschatus. The sequence continues at coordinate 740,968 of SJYA01003345.1, read as the reverse complement.
ATTGTCCATTTTCCCAGCTTGAAGCAATATTTAGCTCAAATACTTTACACAACTTTCATTCTACCTTGTTTAGCACAGAAAATTATAGTCATCTTATTGGTCCCTCCATCTGAGCTTAGAGTGATAATGGATAGCACTGTCTAACTAAAACCCAGGGAATTAGAGGTTAGAAGGGTCCCTCCCTGTCTGTACTTTACAAAGTGAGGTATTAGGGGCAGTGCCTTTGTTTTCCTCCTCCAGGAAGTAAAATGTCTTAGTTCTCATCATATCTAATGTTCCTTTGCCTATGGATTCCATTTTACTTTCTAATATTTTTTAACAATTTAAGACTTTGAAATATTCATGGTAATGAAGATCACTATAGGGAGGTTTATACAGAGTACTGAAATCAGTTGTTTCGATTACTAGTGGATTTTACTTACTGAAATGATTTTGTGAAATAATTAAATGTGTGACTTAGCCCAACTTTAGAATATGCTATCTAACTTTCAACATAGATACAGCATTCATTTCTGATTGAATATGCATTTGTATGCATGTATCTATGACTCATTTAATCCTATGTCTTCAGGTTCTATACAGAATCTTAAACTGTATGTGTGCCCTATAAGTTACATTCAAGACACTCTTCTGCATAAATTATTCCCCTCTATGAAATCCCAGTCCACCTTGCTTGGTAATTAAAAGATAGAGTAATGCTGTCCTTTGTTGTCTCTTTCGTAGATGAGAAATAACTACTTCTGGCTGATATTTTCATTTTCACATTCAAATGTGATATTACATAAGCTTTATATTTTGACCTTTTTCCAAACAAATTGTGATGTAAAAATTATAGTTTATTTACCAGTAGGCAATGTTTAGGACAAGATATACTGTAATTGACAAACATTTACTGTAGTTACTTCATTAAGTCATTNATAATATTGTTAGAAAAATCTTATAAGGTGGGTATTATATATCCCCATTTTATAGCTGCAGAAGCCAAGGCAGAGGCATTCAATAACATAGCCAATGCTCCCATAGTCTTCTCTTCATTATCTTCTCTCTTTTCTGTTAAATTTTCTTTTCTTTAGTGGATCATTCCTGTCAGTTCTGAGACATATTTTAAAAACTACTTTTTTGACTCTACTTTCCCCTCCAGTTCTCAGTTCACTTTTTTCCCTCTTGCTTAGCAGTGAATTGTCTACACTGAATCCATTTATTCATATAGATCCACTGCAGCTTAGTAAATTTTCAGTCCTCCGTGAACTTGACTCCTCAGGAGCATTCAGCACTATTAACTACTCTTTCCTGATGTTTTTCTTTCCTTGCTGTCTTAGTTTCTCCAGGTTTTCCTTTTATTTTTATGTTGACTGAGTGTCTTTTGCTGGTTATAACTGGATTTTAATTGTTAGAGTTTTTCAGAGATTTATCCAATGCTTCCTTCTCCTCTGACTTTATACACTCTTTCTCTAAGCTATCTCATCCATGTCTATGACTTAAATAACCAAAGAATATCAAGAATCCAAAGAATATCACATTAATATTTCTATCAAGGACTAGCTGACCTCTAGACTTTTGTATCCAAGAGGTTATTTGACATTTCCATTTGGATATTTAAAGTGCATCTCCAACTAAACTTAGCAAAATTCAAATGCAGTTAATTCAGGTCCTGTTTATATATTCCCTAAAAGGTCCGTATAGACAAAGCTATGGTTTTTCCTGTAATCATGTATGGATGTGAGAGCTGGACCATAAAGAAGGCTGAGCACTGAAGAATCGATGCTTTTGAACTGTGGTGCTGGAGAAGACTCTTGAGAGTCCCCTGGACTTCAAGGAGATTAAACCAGTCAATCCTAAAGGAAATCAACCCTGAATATTAATTGGAAGGACTGGGAAAGACTGAAGGCAAAGAGAAAGGGGCAGCAGAGGATGGGACAGTTGAATGGCATCATGGACTCAATGGACATGTCTTTGAGCAAACTCTAGGAGATAGTGAAGACAATGGAAACTGGCCTGCTGCAGCCCAGAGGTTGCAAAGAATAGGTCAGAGTGACTGAACAACTTAGCACCACCTTCGAATCAGTTGCAAAAGCCAGAAACAGAGGAGTCATTGTCTCTATGGTGTCTCTACTACCACCACACCCTAGTCCAAGAGACTATATCTCTTATCTGGAATGTGTCAAATACCCTTTCACTGAATTTCTCATACCACTCAAACATCTTTTAATTATTTTTTTTTCTTAACATGGTCAGAATGATCTTTAGAAACATAAATTTGATCTTGCAATTTTCTTGCTTAAAAATGTCCTAAGGCTTTCCTTTGTCTTAAAATAAAGCTCTTCCCAGCTGGAGCAGTGGTAAAGAATCTGCCAGTCAATAGAGAAGACACAGAGAGATGGGTTGGAAACCCCCCTGATGCTAGAAATATTGAAGACAAAAGGAGAAGGAGGCATCAGAGGATGAGATGGTTAGATAGCTTCATTGACCCAGTGGACACAAACTTGAGCAAGTCCGGGAGAGAGTGGAGGACAGAGGAGCCTGCGGTTCTATAGTCCATGAGGTCACAAAGAGCTGGACAGGACTCAGCGGCTGAATGAAAACAACAACGAAGCTCTGGGCGGCCTGTCTCCATCTACCCCTCCAAACTAATTTTCCCACACTTACACTTTTAGTACTTTCTATAATCCAGCCAATTGCCCTTCTATAAATGGCATCATGTTCTCACTTACCTTAGGACTTCATTCTCTCTGTTGTTTTATACCCATCTTTCAGACTGACTACATATAAAATATACTTGCCTAACTTCCTGAGCGTTCCTTAGACTAATTTACCACTGTATGTAGTTATGTTATTTGTAAAATTATTTGATTAATGTCTATCTTCATCATTAAACTATAAAAGAGCAAATATAATGTGATTTTAAATTTTTTTATTTATTGACTTATTTTTATCTTATATTTATTTTTATCCTCAAGGTAAGTGGGATCTTGGCTCCCCAACCAGGGATCAAACCCATTCTCCCTACACTGGCATTGTGGAGTTTTAACCATTGGACCACCAGGGAAGTCCCAACAATGTATGTTTTGTACCTTAAGCTACTGGCAAAGCCTAGCACTTCGCATGGCAAAAGGTTAACGTTTTAAAAAAGAGTATGGTTGAGTCAATGAGTACTGTTAATGCAACAAAACCAATATTCAAAATAAAGCACACTGGGATTCAAAAGCCTATACTCTGTCCACCATATTATATTGTCCATTTTCCCAGCTTGAAGCAATATTTAGCTCAAATACTTTACACAACTTTCATTCTACCTTGTTTAGCACAGAAAATTATAGTCATCTTATTGGTCCCTCCATCTGAGCTTAGAGTGATAATGGATAGCACTGTCTAACTAAAACCCAGGGAATTAGAGGTTAGAAGGGTCCCTCCCTGTCTGTACTTTACAAAGTGAGGTATTAGGGGCAGTGCCTTTGTTTTCCTCCTCCAGGAAGTAAAATGTCTTAGTTCTCATCATATCTAATGTTCCTTTGCCTATGGATTCCATTTTACTTTATAATATTTTTTAACAATTTAAGACTTTGAAATATTCACGGTAATGAAGATCACTATAGGGAGGTTTATACAGAGTACTGAAATCAGTTGTTTCGATTACTAGTGGATTTTACTTACTGAAATGATTTTGTGAAATAATTAAATGTGTGACTTAGCCCAACTTTAGAATATGCTATCTAACTTTCAACATAGATACAGCATTCATTTCTGATTGAATATGCATTTGTATGCATGTATCTATGACTCATTTAATCCTATGTCTTCAGGTTCTATACAGAATCTTAAACTGTATGTGTGCCCTATAAGTTACATTCAAGACACTCTTCTGCATAAATTATTCCCCTCTATGAAATCCCAGTCCACCTTGCTTGGTAATTAAAAGATAGAGTAATGCTGTCCTTTGTTGTCTCTTTCGTAGATGAGAAATAACTACTTCTGGCTGATATTTTCATTTTCACATTCAAATGTGATATTACATAAGCTTTATATTTTGACAGTTTTCCAAACAAATTGTGATGTAAAAATTATAGTTTATTTACCAGTAGGCAATGTTTAGGACAAGATATACTGTAATTGACAAACATTTACTGTAGTTACTTCATTAAGTCATTCAATAAGAAAAATAAAGTCCTTTAATTAAAATGCCTAATTTGATCACCTTGTATAGAAACCAAGCAGTTAAAATCTCTAACTTAAGGGAAAGGTATTAGCTGTGATAGTTACCTTCTAAAACTTTTGTAAAGTATATATTATCAGAAAATGCACATAACCAAACAAAAAAATCTGTAATTTATCCATTACCATAGATAACCAATATTAAAACAATACACATCTCTCCACATTTATCTGTATATAAATATATATATGTGTATTAAATACACAGTATTTAAAAAAACAGTCAAAATATTTATCAAGTACTTCAAAACTTAGGTCATATGTTATTATTATGCTAATTTAATAACCTATATCATTTTTAAAAACTAGCACAGTATAGTACTTATTCAAATATACATACTTTCACATCCTCTATTCTTATAAGTCTAATTTTTTGTGTTAGCATATGTAACGTTTTCGTGAACATCCATGAAGCTAAATCTCTGACCTTTTCCTTAACTTGTTCTTTAGGACAAATAGAGAAATTATTAATAGTACTCAAACATATGCACTGTTCATGTGGGATTGGTTAATTCTTCCAGAGTTGCTCTAAATTAGCTTACCAAATGAACAACTAATAAGTATATATAATTCATGTGCCTCATATGATTAAGGGCTTGCCTGGTGGCTCAGATGGTAAAGAAACTGCCTGCAATGCGGGAGACCTGGGTTCAATCCCTGGGTTGGGAGGACCCCTTTGAGGAGGGCATGGCTACCCACTCCAGTATTCTTGCCTGGAGAATCTCATGGACAGAGGAGCCTGGCGGGCTATAGATCATAGGATCACAAAGAGTCAGACACGACTGAGTGACTAAGCACAGTGCAGCAGAGCACACATTATTAAAACACAGTGTATTGAGATACAACCAGATGTCAGACATTATTTCCAGAACTATCTCAGGTGATGTCAGATATGTGAAATAAATAAACTCAACTTTCAATAGAAGATTAACACAGTATGTAACTGCAGAACTAGTAAGTGCAAAATTATGTTGAAAAACAAAAAGAAACATAATAAAAGTTTAAGAAGAGAGTGCCATATGAGCAATCTGATTAGTTAGGAAAGATAATAGGAAATAACTTTTTCTTTTTTTTTTTTTAAGAAGTTAAGCCTTTAAGATTTAGTGAGCAAGGGATCAGTTCAGTTCAGTTTAGTTCAGTCTCTCAATCGTGTCCAACTCTTAGCAACCCCATGGACTGCAGCACACTAGGCTTCCCTGTTCATCACCAACTCCCTGAGCTTACTCAAACTCATGTCCATTGAGTCAGTGATGCCATCCAACCATCTCATCCTCTCTTGTCTCCTTCTCCTCCTGCCTTCAGTCTTTCCTGGTATCAAAGTCTTCTCCAATGAGTCAGTTCTTTGCATCAGGTGTCAAAGTATTGGAGTTTCAGCTTCAGCAACAGTCCTTCCAATGAATATTTAGAATTTATTCCCTTTAGGATGGACTGGTTGGATTTCCTTGCAGTCCAAAGAACTCTCAAGAGTCTTTTCCAACATCACACTTGAAAAGCATCAATTCTTTGGTGTTCAGCTTTATTTATAGTCCAACTCTCACATCCATACATGATTACTGGAAAAACTGTAGATTTGACATTAGATGGACTTTGTCGGCAAAGTAATGTCTCTGTTTTTTAATATGCTGTCTAGATTGGTCAAGGCTATGTGAAGAGCCTGGTGTGAAGAGCTGACTTATTTAAAAAGACCCTTATGCTGGGAAAGATTGAGGGCAAAAGAAGGGGATTGAAAGCAGAAAGGATGAGATGGTTGGATGGCATCACTGACTCGATGGACATGGGTTTGGGTGAACTCTGAGAGCTGGCAATGGACAGGGAGGCCTGGCGTGCCTCCCTGGTTCATGGGGTTGCAAAGAGTCGGACCCAATTGAGCAACTGAACTGAACTGAGTTTGGTCATAGCTTCTCTTCCAAGGAGCAAGCTCTTTTCATTTCGTGGCTGCAGTTACCATTTGCAATGATTTGTAGCCCAAGAAAAGAAAATCTGTTTCTGTTTTCATTTTTTCCCCATCTATTTGCCATGAAGTGATGGGACCAGATGCTATGATCTTCATTTTTTGAACACTGAATTTTAAGCCAACGTTTAAGGGAGGCCTGGCATGCTGCAGTTCACAGGGTCGCAAAGAGTAGGACATGACTGAGCGACTGAACTGACTGAAGGATTGTTCATGACATGGAGGACATGCTGTAGGAAATATAAGCCTTAGCAGAGGATGTTGCAGTTTATGTCCATGACAGTTGACACCNGCCAACGTTTAAGGGAGGCCTGGCATGCTGCAGTTCACAGGGTCGCAAAGAGTAGGACATGACTGAGCGACTGAACTGACTGAAGGATTGTTCATGACATGGAGGACATGCTGTAGGAAATATAAGCCTTAGCAGAGGATGTTGCAGTTTATGTCCATGACCGTTGACACCCACAGAAGGTTCTTGAGCAAAGCACAGGCCTCTTAGTAGTTTGCTGCTGCTGCTAAGTCACTCCAGTTGTGTCTGTGTGACCCCATAGACGGCAGCCCACCAGGCTCCCCTATTCCTGGGATTCTCCAGGCAAGAACACTGGAGTGGGTTGCTAATTCCTTCTCCAATGCATGAAAGTGAAAGTAAAGCCGCTCAGTCATGTCCAACCCTCAGCGACCCCATGGACTACAGCTTTCCAGGCTTCTTCATCTGTGGGATTTTCCAGACAAGAGTACTGGAGTGGGGTACCATGAAGCAATTAATTTGACATAAAATGGCAAAGTCAAGCCATAAATGTATTAGCAGTAGAAATTTACATTAGAGATGAATTATTGGAGATCTGTTTTGAAGAAATATAAAAGAAATTGGTTATAATTTTAACTCAGGGGATGAAGAAGCAAGAGGCAAAGATGACTTCAGTTTTTCTCTTCTGTGTATTTGAAAGAAAGGTGTTACCTCTTGTTAGAAATGAGTAGTTAGGAAGAGTCAAGCTCCATGAAGCCCACGCTCTTGAGCCCAAATTATGTGATATTCTTTCATTTTCTTTTAGAAGCTATGTTGGGTATTCTCTATTTGCCCTCCAGATCTATCCATCAGTCTGTTCTGTATCCCAGGAGACTAACCTCTGTAAATTGCATAAACCAGGCTCTCTTGATGTCTGACTTCAGACTGGGTTTGAGAAGCCATAGCAGGTGGTCAGAGGCCACCAGAGTTAAATCAAGATAACCGTTGATCTATTTCACTCCATATTAGGCAGTGTTTGATGCCTGTTGTACTGATTACCTTAGTCCACAAGTTCTAAACCTGCAGGTTCTCTGGCTTTTCCAGTAGACAGGTGGTGGTTCAGTCACTAAGTCGTGTCCAACTCTTGGGACCCCATGGGCTGTAGCCCACCTGGTTCCTCTGTCCATGGGATTTCCCAGCCAAGAATACTGGAGTGGGTTGCCATTTCCTTCTCCAGGGGATCTTCCCAACCCAGGGATTGAACCTGGGTCTCCTGCATTGCAGGTGGATTCTTTACCTACTGAGCTAACCAGGGAAGACTAGAGAGGTAATGGGTTCCTCCCTGTTTTTAGCCCCAGGGCTTTTTCACTATCAGTTGGTTTCCTTTAGCCATCCCAAAACTTTGTAAAAGATTTCTTTATCACACACCCTTCAATTACACTTTTTGAAGCAGAGCTATCGACTTTTTGCCGGGGATCTTGAGAAAATAACCAAGGTACACATATTCTGGAATTTTTTTTTTTTTTTAAAGAAAGAGTATATTAACATAAACCATGGTGTTCAACATGCCTCATTGCAAATTTTGGATGATCAGAGAGAAGAGGCTCAAGAACAAAAAAGGGAATGTAATCTTTTTGACAGGAGTTCACTACATATGGCAATAATCAGCATATTCAGAATGGAATTATACTTAGTTTCCTCCCCTCTAGGGACTATCCCTTTATAAGGAATCTTTAACTTTTCAAAATGGGATATATGTTTTATATATATTTGACAGCTAAAAGTTGGCAAAAGAAACATAATTCAGAACCACACTAATATTTTGCTATCAGCTAAAATTGCTATTAGAAAAGCAGCTCATCTCTAGTTAATAACAGATCCACTGACAAGTGCTCACTCTGTTCTTTGCAACCCCATGGACAGTAGCCCACCAGGCTCCTCTGTCCATGTGATTTTTCCAGGCACGAATACTGGAGTGGGTTGCCATTTCCTTCTCCAAATATCAGATCACTGAGCCCAAACCACAAGATATTGGAGGTAAGGCTAGATGCTGCTGAAAATAAACATGGTATTTCTTATTCTCTGGGATTTGGACTAGAGAAAATATATGCATGTGCTTTATCTTTGTTAGTTTCATAAGTACTTTAGCAAATTCTCTTTTTTCCCCAATATGAGCAATGATCATGAGCATCACAAGAAACGGTGAAGTCTCAGCTTGACTATATATATGAATTTTTAATGTGACCAGCCAGAGGTTTGAGAATGATATCAAGGGAAGGAGGCTCCAGAAGGAGGAGATATATATATGAGTATGACTGATTTGAATTGATATATGGCAGAGACCATCACAACATTGTAAAGCAATTATCCTCCAAGTAAAAAAAAAAGAAAAGAAAGTGATATCAAGGTGAAATAAATATTACTCAACAATTTTTATTAGAGTATAATAGAGAAGGCTTGAGTAGAGTAGATTGGCACAATTTGCTTCTTTGTAGCAAGCAACTTCATTAATTCACTCAACAGTTATAACACATAGCATATCATAGGCTCTGTCTTAAGCACAAAGAAATGTAATGCTAGAAAGTCCTATAATGTCTTTATACTCCTGGATCTGAGAATCACTCAGGGTAGATGTCCATCAGCAGATGAATGGATAAGAAAGCTGTGGTACATATACACAATGGAGTATTACTTAGCCNTGTGGAAATGGCAACCCACTCCAATAAAAGATGTGTATAAGAGACAGATAATAGCCAGGACATGGAAACAACCTAGATGTCCATCAGAAGATGAGTGGGTAAGAAAGCTGTGGTATATATACACAATGGACTATTACTCAGCCATTAAAAAGAATACATTGGAATCCATTCTAATGAGATGGATGAAACTGGAGCCAATTATACAGAGTGAAGTAAGCCAGAAAGAAAAGCACCAATACAGTATACTAACGCATATATATGGAATTTAGAAAGATGGTAATGATAACCCTGTATGCGAGACAGCAAAAGAAACACAGATGTATAGAATGGACTTTTGGACTCTGAGGGAGAGGGAGAGGGTGGGATGATTTGGGAGAATGGCATTGAAACATGTATACTATCGTGTAAGAAATGAATCGCCAGTCTATGTTCAATACAGGATACAGGATGCTTGGGGCTGGTGCACGGGGATGATCCAGAGAGATGATATGGGGAGGGAGGTGGGAAGGGGGTTCAGGATTGGGAACTCATGTACACCTGTGGTGGATTCATGTCAATGTATGGCAAAACCAATACAGTATTGTAAAATAAAGTAAAAATAAAAATTTAAAATGAAAGCTAAAAAAAATAAGATTTTTCTTCATCATAAAAAAAATATAAAATAAAATCAGAGGGGGGCTTCCTTGGTGGTTCAGTGGTAAAGAATCCAGCTGCAATGCAGGAGATGCAGGTTAGATCCCTGGGTTGGGAGGATCCCTTGGAAGAGGAAATGGCAACCCACTCCGGTATTCTTGCCTGGGAAATCCCATGGACAGAGGAGACTGGCGGGCTACAGTCCATGGGGTTGCAAAGAGTTGGACATGACTTAGTGATTAAACAACAACAGCAGCAATATCAGAAGGTAGGAATGTGCCTGTCTTACTGTAGGATGCAAGATTAGCAGAGCAGATCTCTTGGAATTCTGAATCTACTTGGAGAAAGACCTCCATATTGGGAAAGTCTCTTAGGGTAGGGTTTGTTAGCATCAGTACTATTGACACCCACAGGACATACCTGTCTATTGTAGGATGATTAACAGTAACTCTGGCATTTAGCCACTAGGTGCTAGAAGCACCCCTTACAGTTGTAACAATCAAAACTGTCTCCAGACACTACCAAATGACCCCAAGGCACAATTCATTCCTGGTTTAGAACCCCTGGTCTAGTGAAATATAAACCCCTGCTGCATATTTGGCAGACTGTCCAAGACTCAGCATGTCTCTCTATGGAATAATAGGAGGATAGGGGGCTTGTGGATTCCTTCTTCCTGACCCTGGTTTGTAAATTTCTCTTTACCACAGTAAAGCCTATTCCTTAACTCATACCATGTGACATGGTGGAATTCATGCTGAATTCTAGCCCATGACTGCCAGTGGTTCAGAAAGTGGTTTCAGTGACTTGTATGAAAGGTGATGATCATGAAGGGAGGTGTGTGTATATACATGCATATATACACGTATAAACATTTGCACATTAGCTTAGGGAATGGACCATCTGGGGATGCTCTAGGATCCACAAGTCCTAGGAAGACATGATGAGCAACACATTTGGATCACAGAAATAGTCTGTTTCACTTGTTCAAATGAATCACCAAAATGAAGAACAACTTTATAGAAGAGGTCAAAACCTCACAGGGTTTCTGCAGTGGCTCGGTGGTGAAGAATCTGCCTGCCAATGCAGAAGGCATGAGTTTGATCCCTGGTCTGAGAAGATCCCATGTGCTGCCAAGCAGCTAGGCCCAGGCACCACAACTATTGAGCCTGTGTTCCAGAGCCCAGGAACTGCCACTACTGAGCCCACATGCCCTAGAGCCCGTGTTCTGCAACAAGAGAAGCCACTGTAATGAGAAGTCCATGCACCACAGCAAGGGATAGCCCCCATCACGACTAGGAAAAGCCCATGTGCAGCAGCAAAGACACACTACAGTCAATAAATAAATAATATTATATATAATTTTAAAAGCCTCACAATTTCTGAAGAGCAAGGAACCTGATCTTATAAAAGTGAGAGTTTAAAAAGAATTATTTTATATTGGAGAGTAGTTGATTAACAGTGTTGTTTTAGTTTCAGGTGTACAGCAGGAGAATTGAGTTAACATATACATGTATCTGTTCTTTTTCAAGTTCTTTTCCCAATTAGGTTGTTACAGAGTATTGAATGGAATTCCCTGTGCTATACAGGTCCTTGTTGGTTATCTATTTAAAATATAACAGTGTGTACATGTCCATCCCAAACTCCCTAATTATCCCTCCACCTCATCCTTTCCCTCTGGTAACCATAAGTTCGTTCTCTAAATCTGTTTCTGGTCTGTAAATAAATTCACTTGTATCATGAAAGTGCAAGTTTAAATGGACAAATCCAGACCTGCTTCCCAGCCCTGGGAGATGAGAGAACAAGAGAAAACATGCCCCCCAAAGACTTCTGAAAACAGCCAAATCCACAGAACTCTGATAGAAAACAAAAGGCAGGACTTTGCTTTGCCCAATGGACTTTGCTCCCTAGGAAAAGATTTAAAACCTAAGGACAAGATGTTTTAGTTCACATCTTGTGGGTATTTCATTACTATGGGTCCACTTTTCTTCTGTTTTGTAATGCTGGTCCTCCCAGAGGAGTTTCTTACTCCTAAATTCACATTTTCTGCCAAGAAGTCTTTGGGATTCTTGAATTTTTTTTTAATTGAGGTTCCCAGCATCTCATAATTGTTTTCAGACACCATAAAACTCATCCTGTAATTACCACATTTTCAGTTTGAATCATTATTATCCCATTTATAATAAATGTAGTGATAGACCCTTTATCTCTAAGAAATATAAAACTTGTAATCACTCAAGCAATAACACAGTGTTACTGGAAGTTCAGAAGTCCACAGTAACAATCAAGGAATGGAATATTGTGTGGCTATTAAAAAATGATGAGAAGGTTCTCTGTGTCCTGAAATGGATAGATCTCTAGGACATATTATGAAGTGAAAAGAAAAAAAGGTACAGAAAAGTGGGTATACTATGCTATCTTCTATGTTAAAAATGAGAAAATTAGAGTGTAGTATTTCTATTTGCCTAAAGAAACTCTGGAAATATATTTGAGAAATTAATAAAAGTGATTACCTGTGGGCTTTAGGAGATGGACAACTAGACTAATATGGGACAGGGTGGGAGGAAGAGTTTTCTCTTTATATACATGTAAATACATAAACATATAAATGCATATATATATAGATGTTAAATCATAAACATTATCTTTTGAAACAGTATATATGCATTTATGTATGTGTGTGTGTGTGTACATATGTATACATATATATATATTTAAAGGTGCTTTGGTATATTACTGAGCAGGGATATTAAGGTTCTGAATCAATTCAGAATCAATTCAGTTCAGTTCAGTTCAGTTCAATTCAGTTGCTCAGTCATGTTCAACTCTCTGTGACGTCATGGAGTGCAGCACGCCAAGCTTCCCTGTCCATCACCAACTCCCAGAGCTTGCTCAAACCCATGTCTATCGAGTCGGTGGTGCCATCCAACCATCTCATCCTCTGTCATACCCTTCTCCTCCTGCCTTCAATCTTTCCCAGCATCAGGGTCTTTTCCAATGAGTCAAAGTTCTAAATGCTTTAGTTTTTTTAATCTTTACTTTCAATTTTTCCTTCCCTCTTGTTTTCCCTATGACTTTTAGCTTCTTAAAACCCTAAAATAGAACATTGTGAGTGTAGTACCTTGTTCTAGGATCAAATGAATCTTGTTGAAACCTGTGTGTGCTTACCTACCTTCCTTCTGTGGGTTCTTATGGAGGAAGAAACACATGACTCAAAGGGTAGCATCTGGACTTCTCCCAACCTCCCTCCTCACTGCTGTTGTCCATCTCCCATCTTTAATGTGGAGAAGAGTTGCATTTTTCAGTTAAAATGTTTTGCAAATAGAGATTTATGCTCTCTGCAGCCCACTCCTGCCCCCACTTATTATCTCTCTAAAGCTCCTTTCTGTAGAAGTTTTGGAGCTAATATTGAAGAAAATGCTCATAAGAACAGGAAGATATTTTCTCTCTCATAGACCTTTGTTTGTAGCTGGCTCTAACTTAGAGGACCATGAGTCATGTAAGCTATAAAACCAGGTGTGTGAGACTCAGATAATGAATTTATCTGTGTTATTCCTTTTCAATGCATTGAACCCAATGTTCCCATTCAGACTATGTAAGGTATTATCCAACTGCTGTCACAACAATGTTGTGTAACAGACAGCCCCCAAACTCAGTGCCTTATAACAACGAGCACCTATTCTGTTCAGAGGTCTATACAGAGAAGGCAGTGGCACCCCACTCCAGTACTCTTGCCTGGAAAATCCCATGGATGGAGGAGCCTGGTGGGCTGCAGTCCATGGGGTTGCTGAGAATCAGACACGACTGAGCGACTTCACTTTCACCTTTCACTTTCATACACTGGAGAAGGAAATGGCAACCCACTCCAGTGTTCTTGCCTAGAAAATCCCAGGGATGGTGGAGCCTGGTGGGCTGCCGTCTATGGGGTCGCACAGAGTCGGACACGACTGAAGCGACTTAGCACCTGCAACTGAAGCGACTTAGCACCTGCAACAGCAGCAGCAGCAGCAGCAGCAGCAGCAGCAGCAGAGGTCTGTAAGTTCATTATGGTCTGGCTGATTAGGGCCAAGTGGCTGCTCTTCAAGCTGTGAGTTTGCTGGACTGGGCTCCAAGTTGAGGGTTGGGTTCAGGCGTGCTCCAGGTACGTCTTTATGGGGCCCAGGCTAAAGTTGTGGTGGCTGCTGTGGCATGGTCTTTCCACTGATGAATATTGGAATGGAAAAGCCAAGCCCAATGACACAGGCACGTTTGCCCAACACGCAAGGCCTTGGTTGCATCACGTCTTCTGACATGCCATTGTTCAGGGCAAGTCACATGGTGAAGTCTAACATCAAGGAGGCAAGGAAGCATAGGGAATCCACAGTTGGCTGGGAGGTAAGGAGGGGAAGGATTATTTGTTGAGCAATAGTCCAAACTATTCATGTCGACTCTGCGACCCCAAGGACTGTAGCCTACCAGGCTCCTCTGTCCATGGGATTCTCCCGGCAAGAGTACTGGAGTGGGGTGCCGTTTCCTTCTCCAGGGGATCTTCCCCACCCAGGGATCAAACCCGAGTCTCCCGCATTGTAGACAGATGCTTTACCGTCTGAGCCACCAGGGCAGTAACTATTACAGACAGTAAATGAATTTTCCCTCTGGAATTCAAAGGGAAGAAAGCACTTTCTCGGCTCTCCTTGTATATTTTCTGTGTGAATTGAGAATGAGGGTTTTAAGGACTCTTTCCATTCCATGCTCATCTCCAGGAGGCCCACTTTTGCTCCCTGGAGTAGAGAGTTTGTCTCTTTACATGCTTATTTTCTCCTCATTATGTTAGTTCCTCCTCAATCTATTCTTATAATGCTTATCTACCTATTAAGTTTTTTATTCCTAGCTTCACCATAATACTCTGTCCTTCACTATCCTACCCTTTACATCCCCCTTGAGAAGTAGTAATCCCCAAATAAACTAAACCAGAGCTGTTTTCAAGACTCGGATATGTGCTCAGCCTATTCTAGTGTTGTATTAGAAACAGAAAAATGTTCCTGCAGTTCCCTACCCTTAGGAGCTCATAATTGAGTTTCTAAATTGGATTAAATATTGAACTGTGTGATATTGACTCAGTGTGATAGTTCACAGGCAAGAGAAAATTTTCAAGGTAGAGCTTGTTAAGACAAAAGAGGACCTTGATGAATGGTTAGAATTTTGCATAGGGAGGAAGCAGGAGGAGGTGGGAGAGCGCTATTGGAAAGGGAGGGAGTATGATCAAAACCTGGAGGCAGGAATAGGCCTATGCTGGGGTGAGGCTGCCACATCACCGGATTTGTGTTTAAGATTTCACCTTTCATACTTTAACATCCATAATCCAGAATGAAGAGAAATAGAAATTAACAAAGACAAGGCCTAGATACTGAACAGGTTCTAATAAGCATTGCTTTTTCTTGTCCATTTCCTAACTGCCATTGTATTGTTTGCCAGGCAGGGAAGCCTGCACCAGGACAGCCCTAGCCCTGGGACACATGTGCTTCTGGTGTTAACATTCAAGCCACTAGTGCTTTACTGGCCATGACCAAGAAATCATCTTTGGGTCCTAGACCCTTCTTAGGTTCCCTAGACCGAGGACTCTGTTGCCCTTCAGGGGTTACCTACCACCCAAGGAATGGCCACCTTTCTTACTTTCCAAGGCCTTCCTATGGGTGAAAAATACCTGGTTTAGAAGATATGTAGTGTGTTGTCAGATAGAACCTTACTGAGAAGACACGTTAGGGCCATAAGCAATGTAGGCTACCAGTATTGGACTTGAAGCTGTGGCATTCTGAGGAAGAGTCTTTGCTTGACCAAAGTGTAGTCAGTCTCCTCTCCCTTCTTATAGACCCACCTTGTACTTACTTATCAAAACCAGTTTTGGGAAGAACCCTGCCAAGTCATTTTAACCAGAGCCATCCCTACCCACCTTCCATTCTTGATCAGAGATCACGCTCCATGTATGATCAGGTTCGTCATCCTCAATCATCCTCCCCGTGATATGTGACCACTCTGGCCTGTCTTCGTTTAGCTAGAACTAGCCATTTTTCACCTTACCCTGATGTTTCTCTTAGTAATTTTCCATCCACTGACTCCCTCCCTGTTCCTTGGCTACAAATTCCCTTTGCCCATGCTGTATTCAGAATCAAGCCTAGTTCTATACTGAGGTTTCTTTTCCCCCTCTTGCAACAGTCCTGAACAAATTCTGCTTTTACCGATTTAACTACCGTCTAGCTGTGTTTCTTCTTTGACAGTACCAAATAGCCATGTGACCCTGAGGAGGTCAGTTAAGCTTTTCTTGATTCAGGCTCCTCATCTGTAAAATGAGGGAGGTTGTGGTATGTCACTAGTTTTCAACTCTGGTTATACACTGGGATCACTGGGAGAGATTAAAAACATCCTAGTGCCCAGATTTCACCTAGCTCAGTTCAGTCACAATTTCTGGGAATGGGATCTGGAGCGTCAGTGCTTAAAAACAGAATAAAACAATAATAACAGTGGTGTTTTAATGGGGAGTCATTCTTTTCCATGCTTTTGAAACCTCTATGAGGTTTGACAATCCCATAGGATAACTATAATTATATAATTATAGTAATATATAGCTGTTGTTATTATTGGCATAATTGAGTGTATACTGGGTTGGCTGAAATATTCATTCAGGTTTTTCCACAAGATATGGAACTATTTGACCAGCACTAAAGAAATATAAAAAGAAGGGAGTGACAGAGGATGAGATGGTTAGATAGTATCACTGACTCGATGGACATGAGTTTGAGCAAACCTAGGAGATGCTGAAGGACAGGGAAGCCCAGAGTCAGACATGACTTAGTGACTGAACAACAGCAAAGAAAGATTACAAAAATAATGCCAGAGGAGACCAAGCTGAGCTTGGGCATTTCGTGGTGGTGGGGACATGTGTGGTGAGAAAATGCTGAATCAGGTTTTAAGGGTATGGTAGGGACAGTCTTTCTTGTTCCCAACTAATACCTACTACTTGGAGTCCTTTTAGATGGAGTCATTAATTTATTCTTGAAGACTTGTCCTTTGGGGGCTAAGTTCCTGCTGTGCCATATTTTGTTACTTAAAAAGGACAGGTAAAAGACTCAACATGGAATACGAGACAGATGGCCTCTGCTAAAGGATATTTCTACTTATGAAGCGGGCTTGCCAATTTCCAAGGCTCTGATGTGCTGATAATTCACACTCTTTCCTCTTGGCTTGGCTCCCCAGCTCATCTCCCTGTGCCTGCATATTTAAAGCAAGGCCTATCAGGGGAAATTTGCAGGTAAAAGAACTCCACTACTTGGTCATTAAAACATGGTCATTGACCAAATCTCTTAATGCACAGAGCTCTTCAGTTGGCTTATGAATGCACTTTTGAGAAGATTAACTGCAAAGCATGTTTAATGGAGGGCAAATCACTGTCTCAAGCACCACAAATGGGATGCAAGTTTTACATCCCAGAAAGATTTCCTAGGAGGAAATGGCTATCACACTATGCCACAGAGGTTGCTCATTGTCATTCAACATCGGAAATACCACAGTGCATACATTTGGGCGTTTAGTTCTTGTTTAGCAAATTTCCAAAGAAATATAGTGGTGAGAAGAAAATTCTGTAAATTAAGCTGTCAAGTCCATGAGTTTAGTTCTGTGTAAATATGCATATAGTCTTCCATTAAAAGCTGAATGACTCTCTGAGCCACAGGAAGAGGCATTTTCTGTTAGTTTGTAACTTTGGTTTTTCTCTTTTCCAGAGTTTACTTTTTCAATCTTAACACATATTTTCTAAAACTTTCAGGGATCTGAGACCAGCCTGCTCATATTGGTTCATTCATTTACCCGTGCATCAAGGATTTGTTACTTACAGCAAGTAAGGAGAACACCAGGGATTGTCCCCAAAACAAGACAACAGGTACACAATGGAGTAGCTTATGATGAAACCCCCATCCCTAATTTGAGACTTAATTTACAGCTTCCACTGTCCCAGAAATGAAACTTGCTGAGTGCAACTTTGTGTACCCTACACAAAATGAGGTCAAACCAAAATGTTGGAGTTTGAAGCAGAGAAACATTTATTGCAGGGCCAAGAGAACCGGAAGCTCATGTTTTAAAAACTCTGGGGCTTCCCTGGTGGTCTGTTGTTGTTTATTCACTAAGTCGTGTCTGATTCTGTGTTACCCTGTGGACTGTAGTCTGCCAGGCTTCTCTGTCCATGGGATTCTCCAGGCAAGAATACTAGAGTGGGTTGCCATTTCCTTCTCCATCCCTGGTGGGCTAGTGGTTAAGAATCCAGCTATCAGTGCAGGGGTATCAGTTCAGTCCCTGGTCAGGGAAGGTCCCATGTGCTGCAGAGCAACTAAGCTGAGGCACCACAGCTACTGAGCCCACAGCCATAACTCCTGGAGCCCTCGAGCCATAACTCCTGAGGCCCATGAGTCTAGAGCCCATGGCTTGCAACAAGGGACGCCACCGCATTGAGAAACCTGGGCTCTCTGCAACTAGAGAATAGTCCACACAGTGATGAAGACCCAGTGCAGCCAAAAATTAAATAAATATATCTTTAAAAAAAATGTGAACTCCCTGATGGTGTTACCTGAAAAACTGGGTTTACCTCTTGGTGGATATTGAGCCAAAAGACACAACCAAGCCAAAGAGCAGGAGAAGGAAGGATTTATTACTTGCAGCAAGTAAGGAGAACACCAGGGATCGTTCCCAAAGCTGCTTCCCTGGACACCAAACTGGGGAGATTTTAAGCTAAGGGTCAATGCATATTTGTGAAGGGTTTTGGGCAGAGGAGAATTCAGCATAGCACTGGGACAAGGGTTGACAGAGTCCAAGCTTTAGGTGACTGAAGTCTTAAGGATGAGAAAAGGTCAGCATCCTCATTCCATCCTCCACCTGGCTGCGGGCCATAGCTCCCACAGAACTCAAAGATAATGTATCAGATTGTTGTGTATATCGCTTAAGGAGGAACTGGGACTCTGTTTTATTGCTGAGCTATTGTTTCCTGACTGATTTTCCTTTGTTCCTGCATCCCCTCACTTCCCTTGCAATCATGAATTAGAGGCCTGTGCAAGGGCGAGCATTGTGGCCAGGCTTAGATCACAAAATGGCTTAGGCCAAAAATGGCTTGTCTTATGTCAAGAAAGCCATGCCTGGTTCTCTTTCTCTGGGGACCCCTTACCCTAACTGCTTACAATGGTTTTAGGGGAAGAGTTTTTAAAGCAAATTTGGGGTGAGGGCTGCAGGGTGTGTGACTTTCTCCTGATTGGTTGGTGATGAGGTAATAGGGCAGTGCTCCAGAAATCCTGTGCTCAGCCTGAAGTTTCTATTCTCCACCTGGGTGGGGCTTTAGTTCCTGCAGAACTCAGAGATAGATGCTGTGTATATCTGCTGAGGAAGAACCAAGGACCCAGCTTTCATTGCTATAATATAGTTTCTTGAGGGCTCCGCCTTTGTCTCACCTACTGATTAGCAACCCTTTGAATCTGCCCTTTGGAACTCAGGGAAAGTCTAGGAGGCTGGAGCCTTTTTTTCCCTTCATATAAGAAAAGGGGACAGAGAAAGTATTTGTACCAGGGAGGGCCCCACAGGCTTCCGCTTGGTTTCACTAGATTGGATGCTATCTGATTTGAATTGATTTTTGCTCAGATAAGCTCTTAAAAATTTTAATACACCTCAGTTTATCTTTTAACAATTCTTTTATCGATCTTTTTAGCAAACATCTATTGAATGTGACTGAGTCCCAGAGCAGCTGGGATGACAGTTCTCCTAAATCTTGGATAGTATTTTCTGTTTAAATTCTCTCCCCAAAATGAATAACTGTGCATTTTCTATAGTCTAATTATCAAACATGCATCTCTTTAGTCAACTTGTATTATAAAAGACACAACATTGAAAAAGGCTGCTGTTGCTGCTGCTGCTAAGTCACTTCAGTCGTGTCTGACTCTGTGGGACCCCATAGATGGCAGCCCACCAGGCTCCCCCGTCCCTGGGATTCTCCAGGCAAGAACACTGGAGTGGGCTGCCATTTCCTTCTCTGATGCATGCAAGGGAAAAGTAAAAGTGAAGTCACTCAGTCGTACCCGACTCTTAGCAACCCCATGGACTGCAGCCTACCAGGCTCCTCCATCCATGGGATTTTCCACGCAAGAGTACTGGAGTGGGGTGCCATTGCCTTCTCCCCAAAAGGCTATTTAATTGTAAATTGTAAAGTTATTCTAAGTGTGTGAGTCAGTCTGTCATGTCTGACTCTTTGCGACCCCATGGACTGTAGCCCACCAGGCTCCTCTGTCCATGGGATTCTCCAGACAAAGATACTTGAGCGGGTTGCCATTTCCTTCTCAAGGGGATCTTCCTGACCCAGGGACTGAACCCAGGTCTCCCACATTGCAGGCAGAATCTTTACCGCCTGAGCCACCGGAGAAGACCATAGCTAGCTAGCCTAAGTTGAAACAGTTCCTTTGTGTACATTTGCTCACCGGGATAATGCCTGGGTGTCCTCTCTCTTGACTTGTTCATCTTTAGAAAGGGAAACCTTTGGCTCCTTTTTCTCATCTGCCTGCTGTGGTGCTGGACTCCCTGATCGCCTCCTGGCTTTACTGCTCTGTGACTTGGCTTTGATTTAAAGTCCTCATAGCTTCTTCGTTCACAACAGGACCACAGCTTTCCTCTCAGCCTGGGTCTCCATCAGCTGCCAGGGGACGAGTCGGTGGGGGCTGGGGTGGGGCGGGATGACACAGCGTCCTCTCTCTCCCCTCCCACTTCCCCTCCTCCTTTCGCTTTCTACCCGCTTCCTCCGCCTGCTCTTTCCTGTCTCTCTTTCTTGTTTACTTTTCCACTAGACAGAAAAATACGAAGAAGAGGCGAAAAGCCTTACACCAGGTGTTTTACATGGATGGAGTAATTTTCTCTTTTGCCGCCCACGCCCTTTCCTTTTTCCCTCTCTAAGGGAATAAATGACTTTTTTCATATTTATGAACATCCTCAATAACAGAGTTACTTAGAAACAGGTTTTTTGTTTTTGTTTTTTTGCAGGTACACTGTCATTCACATAGAGCAAAACACCTTACTGGCATTTAAACACGCTTTTAAAGCGAGATGTCACCTGCTTTCCTTACACTCATTGTCAACGTTAGGATGTTTTCCCAGTAGTATTGCTGAATTTGTGTTCATCTGTCCACACTGTGCAACTCAGGTCCCCTTGAGACCAAGGATACATCCTGACAAGGTGTTGAAGAAGTAAACTAAGAGGACAGCTTAAAAATCACTAGTGTGGAATTTTAACTCAGTCACTCAAACAACTCCATCGATAGCATTTGGTCAGTTACTCAAAAGACTAGTGAATAATCTGGATTTACAATACATGGTTTAACAAATTGGTACTTTCCATAAAATAATCCATGATTCTAAATAGTATTTTGACTATTGACTAAATGTTAATATACTTGATATTGAAATCTTATTCATTGTTTTAAAGCACAGGTATTTTTTTCCTTTTTTTAAAAAAATTATTTTTTTTATTGAAGTCTGACTGATAATGTGCAGATTTCTACCGTACAGCCAAGTGACTCAGTTAAACACAGACATTCTTTTTCTGTATATTCTTTTCCACTACAATATTGAATATAGTTTTCCTGTGTTATATAGTAGGACTTCATTGTTTATCTTGTATATAAAGTAGTTTACGTCTGATAATCCTACAGTCCCAGTCCTTCCCTCTCTCACCCCCTCCCCTTTGGCAACCATAGATCTGATCTCTGTGTCCATGAATCTGTTTCTGAATTGTAGATAGGTTTATTTTTGCCATATTTTAGATTCCACATATAACTGCTGTTGTATGGTATTTATCCTTCTCTTTCTGACTTATTTCACTTAATCTGATAATCTCTAGTTTTATCCATGTTGCTGCAAATGGCATTATTTCTTCTTTTTTTATGGCTGAGTAGTATTCCATTGTATATGTGAACCACGTCGTCTTTATCCAGTCATCTGTTGGTGGACAGTTAGTTGTTACCATGTCTTGGCTATTATGAATAGTGCTGTTATGAACTAGGGGTGCATATATCTTTTTGAATTACACTTTTATCTATGTATATGCCTAGGAGTGGGGTTGTGGGACCACATGGTAATTCTGTTTTTAGTTTTCTGAGAAACCTCCATACTGTATTTCATGGTGGCTGTACCAACTTACATTCCCACTACCTCTGTTCCCTTTTTTCCACATCCTTTCCAGCATTTGTTATTTGTAGCCTTTTTGATGATGGCCATTCAGACTGGTGTGAGGTGATATATCATTGTAGTTTTGATTTACATTTCTCTAATAACTAGTGATGTTGAACATGTTTTTGTGTGCCAAAGGCCATCTGTATGTCTTCTCTGAAGAGATGCCCATTTTTCAATTGGGTTTTTGTTGTTGTTGAGTTGTACAAGCTGTTTGTATATTTAGGAAATTAAGCCCTTATCTGTTGCATCATTTGCAAATATTTTCTCCCATTCTGTAGGTTGTCTTTTTTTTTATGTTTTCCTTTGCTGTGCAAAAGCTCATAAGTTTGATTAAGTCCCTTCTGTTTATTTTTGTTTTTATTTCTATTGCCTTGGGTGACTGACCTAAGAAAACATTGATACAATTATGTCAGTGAATGTTTTGTCTGTGCTCTCTTCTAGGAGTTTTATGGCCTCACATCTTATGTTTGAGTCTTTAAGCCTCAAATGAGTTCATTTTTGTGCATGGTATGAGGGTGTGTTCTACCTTTATTGATTTACAAGCAGCTGTCCAACTTTACTGATACCACTTGTTGAAGATACTATCTTTTTCTCCATTGTGTATTCTTCCCTCCTTTATCAAAGATTAATTGACCATAGGTGTGTGGGCTTATTTCTGGGCTCTCTATTCTGTTCCATTGATCTGTATATGTTTTTATACCAGTGCTACACTGTTTTGATTACTGTAGCTTCGTAGTATTTTCTGAAGTCTGGGAGAGTTATACCTCTTGCTTTGATCCCTCTCCCTCACCCTGAGGATTGTTTTGGCAATTCTATCTTTTATGGTTCCATATGTATTTTTTTTTAATTTTAATTTTTATTTTTTTTCATCTCAGGTGTACATGAGTTCCCAATCTTGAACCCCCCCCCCCCACCTCCC